>SJYT01060908.1:122658-137810 GCA_006410635.1 Cephalophus harveyi
CACAAGCTGGAATCAAGATTGCCAGGAGAAATATCAATAACCTCAGATATGCAGATGACACCACCCTTATGGCAGAAAGTGAAGAGGAACTAAAAAGCCTCTTGATGAAAGTGAAAGTGGACAGTGGAAAAGTTGGCTTAAAGCTCAACATTCAGAAAATGAAGATCATGGCATCTGGTCCCCCATCACTCCATGGGAAACAGATGGATAAACAGTGGAAACAGTGTCAGACTTTATTTTGGGGGGCTCCAAAATCACTGCAGATGGTGACTGCAGCCATGTAATTAAAAGATGCTTACTCCTTGGAAGGAAAGTTATGACCAAGCTAGATAGCATATTCAAAAGCAGAGACATTACTTTGCCAACAAAGGTCCGTCTAGTCAAGGCTTTGGTTTTTCCAGTAGTCAGGTATGGATGTGAGAGTTGGACTGTGAAGAAAGCTGACCGCTGAAGAATTGATGCTTTTGAACTGTGGGTTGGAGAAGACTCTTGAGAGTCTCTTGGACTGCAAGGAGATCCAAGCAGTCCGTTCTAAAGGAGATCAGTCCTGGGTGTTCTTTGGAAGGACTGATGCTAAAGCTGAAACTCCAATACTTTGGGCACCTGATGTGAAGAGTTGACTCATTGGAAAAGGCTGTGATGCTGGGAGGGATTGGGGGCAGGAGGAGAAGGGGATGATAGAGGATGAGATGGCTGGATGGCATCACCAACTTGATGGACATGAGTTTGGATGAACTCCAGGAGTTGGTGATAGACAGGGAGGCCTGGCATGCTGCGATTCATGAGGTCGCAAAGAGTTGAACATGACTGAGCAACTGAACTGAACTGAACTAATACTATCATGACTGAATCAGGAGTCACTTTTCTGTGTTACACAATCATGAAATGGTAGACTCTAGTAAGGAATAAAGTTGGTCATTCAGTCTACCCAGGCCTAGTGTTTCTGATGGAATAAAAGAGAAATCAAGTTCTTAGATAAGACTTCGGACAAAATGACATTGCGTAAAACAAATATTCTGGGTAAACTATGCACAAATATTCTTTGAATGGTTAACGAATAGGTATACACAGAAGTGAGTTCAGTTTTAAAATCACGATAACATCCCCATAGGGACAAGTAACCCAACTAGATTTTTTTTTAGTCCTGAATTTCTTCCTCAAGTTCTTCCTCATTTGGCTCATCCTAAGTGAAAAAGTTGGCTTAAAGCTCAACATTCAGAAAACGAAGATCATGGCATCTGGTCCCATCACTTCATGGGAAATAGATGGGGAAACAGTGGAAACAGTGTCAAACTTTATTTTTGGGGGCTCCGAAATCACTGCAGATGGTGATTGCAGCCATGAAATTAAAAGATTCTTACTCCTTGGAAGGAAAGTTATGACCAACCTAGATAGCATATTCAAAAGCAGAGACATTACTTTGCCGACTAAGGTCCGTCTAGTCAAGGCTATGGTTTTTCCAGTAGTCATGTATGGATGTGAGAGTTGGACTGTGAAGAAGGCTGAGCACCGAAGAATTGATGCTTTTGAACTGTGGTGTTGGAGAAGACTCTTGAGAGTCCCTTGGACTGGGAACACTGGAGTGGGTTGCCATTTCCTTCTCCATGGATAAAGATACAGATGCTAATATACTTTGGTATAGGCAAGGCATCTAGAAAACACTTTTCTTGGAAAATTCTAGTGAGAGAACAGGTCATGCTATGAGAGCAGACTTCCCAATATACCAGAAATATCTCTCTGACAAGATTTCTAAGCTTCAGAAGCTGTCAGAGGAAAATCTTCCAGGTTATTAGTTGTTTATAGTCTGACAGTAACAAATGCTCCCCTGAGACTTAGGAAGCGCAGCGTGAGACTGACATCACAGGGCTGGATTCCTTCCCTAACAGACCCTGTCTGTCCTCTCTGAAAAGTCAGTCCTTAAGATTCAAGGAAGGAAGTGTGAAGAATTGTGATCATCTGCACCACTGTATTTTCCCTACAATAAGAGAATGCATTCTTTTTAAATTTCTTTTGGTATTTCTAGAATTTTATATACAATTATGTAATTGTAACTCCATGATATAGACTTAGAAGAGTGGTTGTGATTTCTAACTTATCCCACACATCAGGAAGTTTATTTAGTGTTTTTATTTCATTATAATCCAATTATACAAATTTGGGATGCCCTAAGAGTTTAAAATGGGCTTCCCTGGTGGCTCAGAGGTTAAAGCGTCTGCCTGGAATGTGGGATACCTGAGTTTGATCCCTGGGTTGGGAAGATCCCCTGGAGAAGGAAACGGCAACCCACTCCAGTACTCTTGCCTGGAGAATCCCATGGACGGAGGAGCCTGATAGGCTACAGCCCATGGGGTCACAAAGAGTCGGACACAACGGAGCGACTTCAATTCAATTCAGGAGTTTAAAATAAGGAGAAAGAGCCATCGGTTTCCTTTTACCTGGTCCATAGCAGTATTATAAAATGCAATATTCTGTGTGCCCGCCTCCTTGTCTCCTCACTGCCAACAGCAGACTCAATTTGCCCACCTGAAAGTTTGTTTTGACGGAGTTTAGAGAGAAGGGACACTTTGATTAGCATTTGTGGTGAGCTGTCGGGGCTTAGAGAGGGAGGAACACACACCGTGGGGACCAAGACAGTAAGGTCTAGGCACGTGGGGAGCAAGGGAAAAGGGGGAATTCCAGGAATGGTAGATTCAGAGGAAGGCCACATGGGAGCAAGGGAGCTGACACCAGGAAGACCAGCGTGCTTTCTACGAGCATCAAGACACACAACGTGGGCAGCTGCACAAAATGGTACCTGCAGAAGAGCTCCCTGCACAGCGAGAGGCATGTGCACGTGTTTGCGGAGGTCGACTCCATGCTCTTCTCAGGAGGCTGTGTACCCAGCTTGGGGCTGCCTCCGTCCAAAGGAGAGGTGTCTTCAGATTCATCCTGAGAAGCTACGTGTAACAGCAGAATTGTGCCCTGTCCACTCCTCCTTCCAGCCCCCTGTCCTTCTTTTCCTTCTACTTTCCTTCCCTCTCCCACATCCCTCTTCCCTGTCTCCTTTCTCAACCCCCTTCCCTTTCCTGCCTCCTGAATGCTAAAAATAGCATTACGTGGATTGCCAAGAAGATGAATGTGACTTCATTAATGAACCAAAAGAAAAAAAGATGAAAAATAAGCTGTGTAAGGAAGGGAATGATGAGGGAAGTATGGACTGACTGTGTTAAATTACTGTGTTAAAATCCAGATCTGGAGAGTTGGAAGGGGGTGAAGTTCTTTGAGTAAACTGATGCCATGATGCAAACAATATTTGAGGGCTGTTTTCCTGACAAATGTATACAAAGTGACCTAGACCAAAATGAGACTAGAGATACTCATTTCGGTTTCCCATAAATGAGTAAATTATTTAAAAATATTTGTCAGAGGAGAGAGAGAAGAATCATTGAACTACAGCAGATCAAAGGGAACCAGCCAAAACTATACTCAAGAAAATCAAGTGAGGGTCAATGGGGCATACTTAAAACAAAAATCTAATAAGTAACTGAAAAAGTTGAAGCCTGTTACTGAAGTTTAGTTAACTTAGAACAACTCTCCACACAAGCAGCTTAAACAGGTATGGAGATAGACAAACAATAAAGCAGAATAGTATATAATACCGGATATATGTATTTCTAATGTGTAGAAACAGAAGATTTCTACAATGTGTAGTGTTCGTGTGGTCTATAAGGAGTATTATTTCCTTCCTGATTACAAAAACTCTTAACAAGGTTGACAGGTTAACAGTGTAAAGGGTAACTCAATAGAGGCAACACTCTGCTTTCAATTATGATTTCTTCCTACAAAAATTCCAATGGCAAAAGTGAAACTTTTAAGGCAGAGATCTTGCTGATAGAGATCTAGCTTCGTGATTTAAAAATCATAATAAAATTCCAGGATTCGATCTTGGCAATCTATTCAGAAGCATTTTGCACATGTTCTTTAATTTTATTCTTTTCCCTTATAATTAAGCACAAAACTAACTTGAATACTCAGCTGAAGCTAAAAATTCATCATTTTTTAGTAAACAATTATTTCAATTTTTGTTTCAAGTTTATGAAGTTTTTAAGACTAAGGCTTATCACTTTTTCTATTTATCACTTCATTTTTTGATAAATTAACAAGGACAAATGCAATAAAATATTCAAGTAATGAAGGAACACTACTGTGTGAATTAACAGTACTGACAAAATAGAACTGTTGGCTGTTAGACGGTGCTGCTGCTGCTACTAAGTCACTTCAGTCATGTCCGACCCTGTGCAACCCCATAGACGGCAGCCCACTAGGCTCCCCCGTCCCTGGGATTCTTCAGGCAAGAACATTGGAGTGGATTGCCATTGCCTTCTACAATGCATGAAAGTGAAAAGTGAAAGTGAAGTCGCTCAGGCGTGTCCGACTCTTAGCGACCCCATGGACTGCAGCCCACCAGACTCCTCCATCTATGGGATTTTCCAGGCAAGAGTAGAGGGGGTTGCCGTTACTTTCTCTGGTTAGGCAGTGCTAATGTAGTACAACTCTCTTGTTTTTCAGAGATTGCAGAAAGTTCAAATTCAGAGCATGATGAGAAGTGGCTTATGGATAACATTGCATAATAATGAGAAACAAGAGTTTACAACAGACAGACATAGAAAATTGAAGACCCACCCATAGCTTTTACAACCACCCCTCCAATGAAGTAAGTATACAATCTCCATGAAAGGTGATGGAATCAGTTTACAGAAGAACCTAGAATATAAAGATATTAGAAATACAGTCTTCTGAACAAAGAAATGGTGGCTATTTTGACTTGCTAGAACAAAAAATTGCCACTCAGAAGTACCAGCAGTAGTAGAGAAGGTGCCCATTAGGAGTTAATCTTGATCATAAAGAAGAATTGGTTCATGATGTAAAGGTGTTAGGATCTTGTGAAAAAGTGACATCCATTTTGGAGAGTCATATAGGAAACGAAAGATGTAATGATGCAGCCATGAAATTAAAAGACACTTGTTCCTTGAAAGAAAAGTTATGACCAACCTAGACAGCATATTAAAAAGCAGACACATTACTTCGCCAACAAAGGTCCATCTAGTCAAAGCTATGGTTTTTCCAGTAGTGGGGTATGGATGTGAGAGTTGGACTGTAAAGAAAGCTGAGCACTGAACAATTGATGCTTTTGAACTGTGGTATTGGAGAAAGCTCTTGAGAGTCCCTTGGACTGCAAGGAGATCCAACCAGTCCATCCTAAAGGACATCAGTCCTGAATATTCATTGGAAGGACTGATGCTGAAGCTGAAACTCCAATACTTTGGCCACCTGATGTGAAGAACTGACTCATTGGAAAAGACCCTGATGCTGGGAAAGATTGAAGGTGGGAGGAGAAAAGGATGACAGGATGAGATGGTTGGATGCCGTCACTGCCTCTATGGACATGAGTTTGAGTAAACTCCAGGAGTTAGTGATGGACAAGAAAATCTAGCGTGCTGCAGTCCATGGGGCCGCAAAGAGTCAGACATGACAGAGTGACTGAACTGATATGAACTGAATGATTGCTACCACAAGCAATTGTCAGCTATGTGTAATAGACTGTAAAAATTCAGTTTCATAGTTCAGTGAAGAATGTTTGGGTACACTTCTCAGCCCTCTCCTGCAATTTTTCTATTCCCTTTTCCATAATGAAGTAGTTCTATTTTAAATCTTCACTTATTAGTTTTAGACTAGAGAGTCCTTAATGTACAACTACAACCCCAAACATTCATTTGATTCAGTGTCCCATCTTCAACTGCTTTCTGTAGTAGTTTCACGTGTTGATAAGTGCATGGATGTTGGAATTTAAAATGACAAGATTCAAATCCTAGGTCTGCAATATGTCAACTGTGCAACCCTGGACTAGTGAGTTACTTTCTAAGCTTCTTTATCTGGAAATAGGAGTGTTACATATACATCAAATCTTCTATATTAATAACCTTGAAATTATATATATAAAACAGTACTTAGCACATGTTATCCAGTTTTTTATTCATTAAATATGTTCATATTGCTTGGCTCCAAATAGGAAAAAGAGTATGTCAAGGCTGTATATTGTCACCCTGCTTATTTAACTTCTATGCAGAGTACATCATGAGAAATGCTGGGCTAGAGGAAGCAGAAGCTAGAATCAAGATTGCTGAGAGAAATACCAATGATATTTCAGATATGCAGATGACACCACCCTTATGGCAGAAAGTGAAGAAGAACTAAAGAGCCTCTTGATGAAAGTGAAAGAGGAGAATGAAAAAGTTGACTTAAAGTTCATAATTCAGAAAACTAAGATCATGCCATCTGGTCCCATTACTTCACAGCAAATAGATGGGGAAACAGTGGGAACAGTGGCTGACTTTATTTTGGGGGGATCCAAAATCACTGCAGATGGTGACTGCAGCCATGAAATTAAAAGATGCTTACTCCTGGGAAGGAAAATTATGACCAACATAGATAGCACATTAAAAAGCAGAAACATTACTTGTCAATAAAGGTCCATCTAGTCAAGGCTATGGTTTTTCCAGTAGTCATGTATGGATGTGAAAGTGGACTATAAAGAACACTGGGTGCTGAAGAGTTGATGCTTTGAACTGTGGTGTTGGAGAAAACTCTTGAGAGTTCCTTGGACTGCAAGAAGATCCAGCCAGTCCATCCTAAAGGAGATCAGTCCTGGGTGTTCACTGGAAGGACTGATGTTGAAGCTGAAACTCCAATACTTTGGCCACCTGATGCAAAGAGCTGACTCACTTGAAAAGACCCTGATGCTGGGAAAGATTGAGGGTAGGAGGAGAAGGGGAAGACTGAGGATGAGATGGTGGATGGCATCACAGACTTCAACGGACATGAGTCTGGGTAAATTCTGGGAGTTGGTGATGGACAGGGAAGCCTGGCATGCTCTGATTCATGGGGTTGCAAAGAATCTGACACGACTGAGCGACCGAACTGAACTGAACTGATATTCTCTGGGCATTCTTTTGTTTCCCTAAATCATTTAAGACTTTAAATTGCTTGAAATATTATGAAAACATTGTGACTTATACTAGCTTAATTTTCTTAGATTGCTGAAAATTAGAGATACAAAAGGAACATTTCATGCAACGATGGGCCCGATAAAGGACAGAAATGGTATGGACCTAACAGAAGCAGAAGATATTAAGAAGAAGTGGCAAGAATACACGGAAGAACTGTACAAAAAAGATCTTCACGACCCAGATAATCATGATGCTGTGATCACTAATCTAGAGCCAGACATCCTGGAATGTGAAGTCAAGTGGGCCTTAGAAAGCATCACTACAAACAAAGCTAGTGGAGGTGATGGAATTCCAGTTGAGCTATTTCAAATCCTGAAAGATGATGCTGTGAAAGTGCTGCACTCAATATGCCAGCAAATGTGGAAGACTCAGCAGTGGCCACAGGACTGGAAAAGGTCAGTTTTCATTCCAATTCCAAAGAAAGGCAATGCCAAAGAATGCTCCAACTACCGCACAATTGCACTCATCTCACATGCTAGTAAAGTAATGCTCAAAATCCTCCAAGCCAGGCTTCAGCAATACGTGAACCGTGAACTCCCTGATGTTCAAGCTGGCTTTAGAAAAGGCAGAGGAACCAGAGATCAAATTGCCAACATCCGCTGGATCATGGAAAAAGCAAGAGAGTTCCAGAAAAATTGGCCACGTCATGCGAAGAGTTGACTCATTGGAAAAGACTCTGATGCTGGGAGGGATTGGGGGCAAGAGGAGAAGGGGACGACCGAGGATGAGATGGCTGGATGGCATCACTGACTCGATGGACGTGAGTCTGAGTGAATTCCGAGAGATGGTAATGAACAAGGAGGCCTGGCGTGCTGCGATTCATAGGTTCGCAAAGAGTCAGACACGACTGAGCGACTGAACTGAACTGAACCCTTAATATAACTAGTTTCCTTGTCAATTGATCACAAAATCTGCAGCAGTAGTCCAATACTCTAGCACCAAAATCAGGTGGAGAGAACTAGAAGAGAACAAGTATTTATCTTGAATAGATAATAGGATTAGGTAATAGGTTAGATACTGGGGTGAGGGAGAGTAGGGTAATAGGAAAGAACATAACTTAGAGGAATACTTTTGTTTAAGGGTTTAATAAAAACTACTTATTCACATTAGGTCAGATATAATTCAGTGTCCTAAGGTCATATCACAGTCAATGGATGAGTTAGGGATTTCTCCTAATCATTTTCACACCACATCCTTCTAACCTACTTCTACTGATGGGTCTTAAAAATCCACTAATTCATTTTTCTAGATTCCACATGTATGTGTTAATGGTACAGATGAACCCATTTGCAGGGCAGACATAGAGGACAGATATGTGGACACATGGGGGAAGCAATGAATTGGAAGGTTGGGATTTATATATACACACTACTGAGTGTGAAATAGATAGCTAGTGGGAACCTGCTGTATACATAGCACAGGGGGCTCAGCTCAGTGCTCTGTGATGACCTAGAGGGACGGGGTGGGGGGAGAGGTGGGAGGGAGGTCTAAAACAGAGAGACCTATGTATATACATAGCTGCTTCACTTAAATGTATAGCAGAAACTAATACAACATTGTAAAGCAATTATACTCCAAAAAAAAAAAAAATCAATTAATGCAAAATGAGGCCTTCGCTGACCCTTACATCTCCTCTTTCCTGTATATCCTTTTACTTTCCCAGCTCATTATTAACTCACACTTGGAAGAACAGTATAATTTTATATTTGGTCTTCTTAGCCAAGCTAAGCTGGAAGCAAACTTGAAAAAAAAAAAGTCTAACAAAGACCCTCCCACCCACTTTCATACAGATCTTACAGCCGATTCTGTTGAAGCCCAGAAAAGTTAAGTGAACTACGAAACATTATACAGCTGGTGAGCTCCAAAACGAAAATTATAACCAAGGAAATCTCCCTGACAATGCAATACTTTTTCTATCACACCCAGCTATATATTATTCTGCTTTCAGATTTATCTGCTTCGAACAATCATTTCAACTCCTTGAAAGCTGCCAGTGTTTCTCCTTTGTCTGAAAATACAATCCAAATTCACTGTCATTCAAGACTCTCAATTATCTGGCCTTTCTTTAGTGAAGTTAGTGAAGTCGCTCAGCCGTGTCCGACTCTTTGCGACCCCATGGACTGTAGCCTACCTGGCTCCTCCCTCCATGGGATTCTCCAGGCAAGAGTACTGGACCAAATCTCAATACAGTCCCCACACCCCTCACTCTAGCATCACTGTCTCTGCACACACCACACTCTTTATAGTCTGTAAACATTTGCTTACTACAATTAAATTGTCGTGTTTTAATTCTTAGCCCCAATCTACCCATTTCTTTCAAGTCAACTGAAGCTCATTTCATTGTCTCCAAAACAACATTCTTTTGCTTTCCCAATAATAATTGATCTCTAGTTGAATTATTGCTTACCTCAGACATTTGGACCAAATAGTATTGTACCTTGCTAAACAATGATTTGGAGCAAATAAGTTATTTCTTCCTAATTATTTTCCAAATACTTGAGAAGGGTAGTAACCACACCTAGCATTTCTTTCATATTCCCTTTAGTAAACACAGTGCTAATTATGTCCTAATCACTCAATGTGTGAATGTGTGGGTGCTAAGTCACTTCGGTCGTGTCCGACTCTTTGCAACCCTATGGACTGTAGCCCATCAGGTTCCTCTGTCCATGGGATTCTCCAGACAAGAATACTGGAGTGGGTTGCATTTCCTTATCCAGGGGATCTTCTCGACCCAGGGACCAAACCAGTGTCTCTTATGCCTCCTGCATTGGCAGGAGGATTCTTTACCACTAGTACCACATGGGAAGCCCCAATCACTCAACGATACTTGTTAAATGAATTTTTAAAAATTCAGTTATATTATTAAAGCAAAATATTTTTTCATAGCAGACCTGAATTTCTTGACTTTTACTTGGGATATCAGCTCTCCTCTATCTACTGGCAGCAATCTATCTACCTACATTGCTAGGAAAATAAGCTTTTTTTTTTTTTTTTTTTAATGTATCAAATCCCTGGGTCAGCTAAAATCATCGTTTTTACTATCAAAAGCTAACTAGCACTTTAAAACAACCTTCTATAAACATGCATCTCTGGATTCTAGAATTCATTTTTGGACCCATCAGATTGTTTTTCAACATGCATAAACACTCTTATAGAAAGTATTTACATAATAGATTAAATTTTGGGAATTGTCTACACTTTGCCTTGTTGAGCTGAATTTTAGAATTTATGGCTGTGTGCACTTAGTCGCTCAGTCATAGCCAACACTTTGTGACCCCGTGGATTGTAGCCTGTCAAGCTCCTCTCTCCATGGGATTCTCCAAGCAAGAATACTAGAGTGGGTTGCCATGCCATCCCCCAGGGGATCTTCCAAACCCAGGGTTTGAATCCAGGTCTCTCATTGCAGGCAGATTCTTTACCATCTGAGCCATCAGAGAAACTCTGAGTTTATAGACATTTACAATATACATGTTCATCACTTGACTTTGACTAAACATGTCTGTAGTTACTTCTATTAAAAACTAAGTATCAAGGACTTGAGAATATATATTAAAACTTTATTTCAATTTTTAAAAATATTCAAATTATGTCATTCTTCCTTGCTTGCTTTTTCTACAATTATAATCCACCACAATTCCCAGAACAAATTTAGAAAATGTTGGAGACTATTAGACCCAGAAGGAAGTAGTAGTGATCATATAGTCCCGAACATCATTTTCCAGATATGGTAATTCAATAAGAATCAATCTACTGCCAAAATTTACAAGTAGAGAGGAATACTGCAGGGCAACATAACCCAATATACTGTCTTATCATAGTTTATTAATTTCTGTTTGGCTAAATGAGACTACAGAGAAGGCAACGGCAACCCACTCCAGTACTCTTGCCTGGAAAATCCCATGGACAGAGGAGCCTGGTGGGCTGCAGTCCATGGGGTCATGAAGAGTTGGACATGATTGAGCGACTTCACTTTCACTTTTCACTTTCATGCATTGGGGAAGGAAATAGCAACCGACTCCAGTGTTCTTGCCTGGAGAATCCCAGGGACAGGGGAGCCTGGTGGGCTGCCGTCTATGGGGTCGCCCAGAATCGGACACAACTGAAGCAACTTAGCAGCAGCAGCAAATGAGACTAAAGTTATTTATTTATTTGTGTGATACCTTTTATCTTTTTAACCACCTCAGAACCCTACCTTGAGGTATCCCAAAAGTTGTTAATGCCACCAGGAATCTTATAGTATTGTTTGAGAATATAAGATCAAAAAAAATAGCCACAGAAAGCACATAAAGAACACAGCTCAAAGGCATAGAAAATCAATGAGCTGAAATTCCCTAGAAATTTTCATAGCTTTGCCCATATACCAAAGAAGTGGAAACAGTTTTTTTTTCCTTTTTTTCATTTTTCCCCTTCACATCTAACATTCTTAGTTTATTAGGAAGTAAACTCATTGACTACTAGCTTCACTTCCACATATCTCTCCTCCATTTCTACTCTATAGTTTTTAACTTTTTATTTTTTGATCTAATGACAATCATAACTGTACAACATAGCCCCTGGGTTGTTGTGAGATTTAAATGTGCTAAGAATTAATAGATATGAAACTGTTTGGAAAAGTTAAAAGCTCATTAAAGATGTAAGATTTTATTACTATCACTCCTCTCTTAAACGGTAGTCACCTTGTTGTAACCTAGGGGGAAAAACTGTAGGATACAAGCGCATAACTATAGGAGGACTAGAGGGAATTGTGGAAGAAAGAACAATTCGATATCTGCCCAGCTGAAGCAAAGAAGGCAGAGAGATGAACTGAAGGAAATCACAGCTCAGAAAAATGCTAGTATTCAAGTCACTAAGTTGAGGTAGCCCAGCAGGCTGCCGGGCTCGGCAGCTGCCCTCCCAGGGCCAATGCTTGGGCTTATTTGTTCTTTGGCTCAGCCCCATCTGAACTGACCTTCCTTCTTCGACTCTTCATAAGCTTTCCTTCATGGTCTCCGGTTTTCAGAGAACCAAACATTTTTTTCTTCTCTCCAAATGACTTCATCCCTTTAACCGACATTTCTGGATTTATTTTGGATAAATAGGTCTCTCCATCCGGAGTCATTTGATCTCCTCTGGGGAAGAAGGCAGCTTTTTTTTTTTTAATTCATTTATTTCTTTATTTTTTAGTGTAATGGGTCTTTGTTGCTGCACACTGGCTTTCTCTAGATGTGGCGAGCAGTGGAGAGGCGGGAGGCTACTCTTTGTGGTGTGCAGGCTTATTGCAGTGGCTTCTCTTGGTGGGAGCATGGGCTCTGGAGTCTGGAGTGTACAGGCTCAGCAGTTGTGGCCCAAAGGCTTAGTTGCTCTGCGGCATGGGGGATCATCCCACACCAGGGATCAAACCTGTGTCGCCTGCACTGGCAGGCAGATTCTTAACCACTGGACCAACAGGGAAGTCCAGAAGGCAGCTCTTGTATGATCACTGCAATAAGCCAATAATGTGTGTGTGTGTGTGTGCACACGCACATACGTGCCTCAGAGTGATTACATGAAAAAGGCCACTCATTGACATAGCAAGGGTAATATACACCACCCAAGTCTGTATATTGTTTGTACATTGGTGCAGTATAGTATACGGAATCACAAGGTATAAAGATAAACTGATAGAACCAATCACCATCTCTCCGCAAATACTTCCCAGGTTACAGTCATGGAGAAATTTACAGAAGAAAAAAATGACCTGCATAGTGACTCCTAGTATCTGAAGCCATCTCCTTAGTAGAGTTCTCGCCTTGCAGCAGTGTTCTCAACAGATATACTTACTCATCCTATAGGAATCTGTTCTAAAGCCAGTGCTCTGTGATGATTTTCTGTGGTTATTCTAATCCTTTCTGAGACAGGATGATGAAATGAGCACTTTGATGTGCAGATGTGAAATGTAAATTTAGAGGCTTTAAAGGTTTGAATTGACAAAATTGTAAGAGGGAGTGAATGTCACAAAGCTGTAAAAATGTTCAATTCTTTTCTTATGTAAAATTACTAGGCACTGAGCAAAGAAGGCAAAATGAATATTAAATTTAGGATTTTTAAAAAAGAAAAACATAGCCTGAAATCTCTATAACCTTATAACCCAAGAATGGAGCTTAGTTTCAATGCAAAAATAAGAACTGGGTATTTGAATCAAATATTTGTGGACTCATTTCTTCATAATTTTAATAAATGAACACTGTAAAAATCTGGGAGAATTTCTCCAAATATGAATAACTTAAAAATTATAGACCCATTCTGTAAAACAAAAGAAAATCCACTGATACTCAACATTTTCTGTATATTGACTATAGAAACTACTATATTCATGGGCACCCTAGTTTGGAGCTCCATATCATTCGCTGTGACTTTGTACATTTGTTTCCTTAATAAGACCTAGAAATGCTGATTACTTCTTACTAGCCCTGTGCATGCCATTTCATCATCTTTCAAAAGGTAGCAATGATTGCTAACAGGCAAATCAGATCAATAGAAAGTATCTCTGGACACAGTGAACCATATATATGATCCAGATAATATAGTAGTTGCTATTATAAAAGAAAGACCATTAAAATAAGGGCAACAAATTTTCCAATTCACTTTACTTGCCCAGTATAGAGAGAGTAAGTGAAAGTCTCTCAGTTGTGTCCAACTCTTTGCAACCTCATGGACTATACAGTCCATGGAATTCTCCTGGCCAGAATACTGGAGGGGGTAGCCTTTCCCTTCTCCAGGGGATCTTCCCAACCCAACTTATTCTTTACCAGCTGAGCCACAAGGGAAGCCCAATGCAGACAGAAGTTATATAAAACAAGACAGAAGATATATGTTATTTATCTTCTTTCTTGAACTAAGTTAAATTTGTTTTTTTCCCTTTCTGTCTTAAGGATACGTACTTTGCTTTGTCCCATTTATACTTTGAGCATCAAAAACTGCTTTTAATCTGCAGCTGAAATGCTTCATTTTGCAATTCTAATGATCTAAGTAGAACAATGCTTTCAGCTAGTTCAGTCACTCGGTCATGTCCGACTCTTTGCAACCCCATGAATTGAAGCATGCCAGGCCTCCCTGTCCATTACCAACTCCCAGAGCCTACTCAAACTCACGTCCATCAAGTCGGTGATGCCATCCAGCCATCTCATCCTCTGTTGTCCCATTCTCCCCCTGCCCCCAACCCCTCCCAGCATCAGAGTCTTTTCCAATAAGTCAACTCTTCTCATGAGGTGGCCAAAGTACTGGAGTTTCAGCTTAAGCATCATTCCTTCCAAAGAACACCCAGGGCTGATCTCCTTTAGAATGGACAGGTTGGATCTCCTTGCAGTCCAAGGGACTCTCAAGAGTCTTCTCCAACACCACAGTTCATAAGCATCAGTTCTTCGGCCCTCAGCTTTCTTCACAATCCAACTCTCACATCCATATGTAACCACTGGAAAAACCATAGCCTTGACTAGACGGACATTTGTTGGCAAAGTAATGTCTCCATCTTTGGCAGCAAAGAATATAATCAGTCTGATTTCAGTGTTGACCATCTGGTGATGTCCATGTGTAGAGTCTTCTCTTGTGTTGTTGAAACAGGGTGTTTGCTATGACCAGTGCGTTCTCTTGGCAAAACTCTATTAGCCTTTGTCTTGCTTCATTCCACATTCCAAGGCCAAATTTTCCTGTTACTAGCCTTTGACTGTGTGGATCACAATAAACTGTGGAAAATTCTGAAAGAGATGGGAATACCAGACCACCTGACCTGCCTCTTGAGAAACCTATATGCAGGTCAGGAAGCAACAGTTAGAACTGGACATAGAACAACAGACTGGTTCCAAATAGGAAAAGGAGTCCGTCAAGGCTGTATATTGTCTCCCTGCTTATTTAACTTCTATGCAGAGTACATCATGAGAAATGCTGGGCTGAAAGAAGCACAACCTGGAATCAAGATTTCCGGGAGAAATATCAATAACCTCAGATATGCAGATGACACCACCCTTATGGCAGAAAGTGAAGAGAAACTAAAAAGCCTCTTGATGAAAGTCAAAGAGGAGAGTGAAAAAGTTGGCTTAAAGCTCAACATTCAGAAAACGAAGATCATGGCATCCGGTCCCATCACTTCAT
>SJYT01060909.1:0-16764 GCA_006410635.1 Cephalophus harveyi
CAGCACTGTTTATAATAGCCAGGACATGGAAGCAACCTAGATGTCCATCAGCAGATGAATGGATAAGAAAGCTGTGGTACATATACACAATGGAGTATTACTCAGCCATTAAAAAGAATACATTTGAATCAGTTCTAATGAGGTGGATGAAACTGGAGCCTATTATACAGAGTGAAGTAAGCCAGAAAGGAAAACACCAATACAGTATACTAACGCATATATATGGAATTTAGAAACATGGTAACGACAACCCTGTATGGGAGACAGCAAAAGAGACACAGATGTATAGAACAGTCTTTTGGACTCTGTAGGAGAGGGCAAGGGTGGGATAATTTGGGAGAATGGCATTGAAACATGTATATTATCATATGTGAAACAAATTGCCAGTCTAGGTTCGATGCATGATACAGGATGTTTGGGGCTGGTGCACTGGGATGACCCAGAGGGATGGGATGGGGAGGGTTCAGGATGGGGAACACATGTACACCTGTGGTGGATTCATGTTAATTTATGATAAAACCAATACTATATTGTAAAGTAATTAGCCTACAATTAAAATAAATAAATTTATATTAAGAAAAAATGAACTGCTTTTGCTGCATCCCAGAGGTTTTGAGTCATTGAGTTTTCGTCATTTTCTTCTGGGCATTTTTATTTTATTTTCTGTTTGATTTCTTCAGTGGTGTCTTGGTTATTTCATGGCATATCACTTATCCTCCACGGGTTTTTGTTTTTTACTGCTTTATTTTCCTGTGATTGATTTCTAATCTCAAAGAGGTGTGGTTGCAAAAGATGCTTGATATGGCTTCAATTTTCTTAAACTTATTGAGGCTTGATTCGTGTCACAAGATATGGTCAATCTTGGAGAATGTTCTTTGTGCACTTGAGAAGAAAGTTTATGCTGGTGCTGTCAAATGGAATGTACTATAAATATCAGTTAAATATATCTGGTTTAATGTGTCATTTAAGACTTGTGTTTTTGCATTAATATTCTGTCTGGATCATCTGTCCATTGGTGTAGCTGGGATGCTAAAGTCCCCACTATTATTGTTACTGTCAATTTCCCCTTTAATATTTGTTAACATTTGTCTTATGTACTGATGTGTTCCTATGTTGGCTGCATAAATATTTACAATTGTTATATCTTCTTCTTGGATTGATCCCTTGGTAATTGTCTAGTGTCTTTTGTCTCTTGTAACAGTGTTTATTTTTAAAGTCTGTTTTGTCTGATATGAGAATTGTTGCTCTAGATTTCTTTTCATTTTCATTTATGTGGAATACATTTTCTCATCCCCTCCCCTTCAGTCTGTATGTATCTCTCAGTCTGAAGTGGGTCTCTTGAAAACAGCATATATTTGAGTCTTGTTTGTGTATCCATTCAGCCAATTTGTATCTTTGGGGAGAGTATTTAATCCATTTACATTTAAGGCAATTTTCAATAGGTATGTTCCTATTACCATTTTCTTAATTGTTTTGGATTTGTTTTTACATATCTTTTTTTCTTCTATTGTGTTTACCTTTCAAAAAAAGATCCTCTAGCAATTGTTGTAAAGCTGATTTGATGATGCTGAACTTTCTTAGCTTTTGCTTGTCTTAATCAAATCTGAATGCAATCCTTGCTGGTAAAAGAATCTTCATTGCAGGTTTATCCCTTTCATCTCTTTAGATCTATCCTGCTACTCCCTTCTAGCCTGCAGAATTTCTGCTGAAATATCAGCTGATAGCCTTATGGGAATTCTCTTGTATGGTTTTTTTTTGTTTGTTTGTTTGCTTTTCCCTGCTGCTGCTGCTGCTGCTAAGTCGCTTCAGTCATGTCTGACTCTGTGCGACCACACAGATGACAGCCCACCAGGCTCCACCTTCCCTGGGATTCTCCAGGCAAGAACACTGGAGTGGGTTGCCATTTCCTTCTTCAGTGCATTAAAAGGAAAAGTGAAAGTGAGGTCGCTCAGTCATGTCCAACTCTTTGTGACCCCATGGACTGTAGCCTACCAGGCTTTTCCGTCCATGGGATTTTCCAGGCAAGAGTACTAGAGTGGGATGCCATCGCCTTCTCCATGCTTTCCCTTAGCTGCCTTTAATATTTTTCTTTGTATTTAATTTTTGTTAGTTTAATTAGTATGTGTTTTGGTGTATTTTTGGTGTGTTTCCTTGTTTTACCATGTATGATATTCTTTGCACTTCTTGGAGTTGAGTGGCTATTCCCTTTCCCATGTTACAGAATTTTTTTGAATTACAGTCTCAGAAATTACTTTCTCAGAACCTTTCTCTTTTCTTCTTCTTCTGGGACCACTATAATTCAAGTGTTGATGCATTTAATGTTGTCCTAGAAGTCTCTGAGAATATCTTCATTTCTTTTCATTCATTTTTCTTTATTCCATTGTTTGGTATTTATTTCCAACATTCTATCTTCCAGCTCACTTATCCATTCTTCTGCCTCAGTTATTCTGCCATTAATTCCTTCTAGCTTTTCATTTCAGGTATTGTGTTTCTCATCTTTTTTAATTCTCCTAGGTACTCTTATGGAGAAGGAAATGGCAACCCACTCCAGTGTTCTTGCCTGGAGAATCCCAGGGACGGGGGAGCCTGGTGGGCTGCCGTCTATGGGGTTGCACAGAGTTGGACACGACTGAAGCGACTTAGCAGGTACTCTTAAAATTTGCTTGTATTTTCAATATCCATGCCTCCATTTTGTTTATGAGATTTTGGATCATCTTCATTATAATTACTCTGAATTTCTTTTCAGGTAGATTGCCTATTTCCTCTTCATTTTTTGATCTTGTGCATTTTTATCTTGCCCCTTTGTCTGAAACATTTATTTCTGTCTTTTCATTTTGTCTAATTTACTGTGTTTGAGGGTTCCTTTCTGAAAGCTAAATGTATTTGTTCCTCTTGCTTTTGGTGTCTGCCCCACATTGGTGAAGTTGATCCAGTGGCTTCTGTAAGTTTCCTGGTGGGATGGACTGTGCTATGGTGGGTGGAGCTGTATCTTGTCCTTAGGTTGGGCTGGGCCACGTCTGGAGTGTTTTGGGATATCTGTGAGCTTAGTAAACTTAGTAAACTTTAGACAGCCTTTTGCTGATGGATGAGTTTGTATTTTGTCTTGCTTGTTGTTTGGCATGAAGCATCCAGCACTGGAGCATGGAGACAGTTATGTGGAGCTGGGTCTTGCAGTCATGATGGAGATTTCATGGAGAGCTCTCATCAATTAATATTCCCTGGGGCCAGGAATTCTCTGGTGGTCCAGTGCCCTGGATTCAGCACTACCACTACAGAGGCTCAGGCCTGACCCATGGCTGGGAAAAAAGACCCTGAAAGCCACATAGGATGGCAAAAGAAAAAAAAATAAATGAATAGGTAAATAAACTAAGACAAATGGTAAAAGCAAAAGCAAACAAAGAAAAAAAATGAAGAAACAGAGAAATGCTACAAAACTAAAATCAAAAAAAAAAAAAAACAAGAGAACAACCAAAGAACCTCAAAACAAAATTATACAATTAAAAAGAAAGCTAGCAAAAATCCAAAAGCAGAATGCAAACTGAAAGAAAAAAATATAAAACAAATACACAAAATAATAAAAAGGTAAAAAGAAATGCTTTAATCTTTATCTGGTGAATTATCTTTTGTTTTAGTAGAGTTTTCATGTTTTTTCCTTGTTTTTTTTTTCTTTTTTTAATTTGAAACACATTTCTCTATCTTGTCATTTTGCTAAACTTTCTCTGTCTCTATGAAAGTAGGTAAAATGGTTACCTATTGTGAGTTTGAAGGGATGTGCTTGTGTGAATGTTCCTATGCAGTCTGCTTGTGTCCAGTGACTTTGGTGGGAGAGCTGGGTCTGGGAGAACACAGGTCAGATTATTCCCCAGAGTGTCCTGGCAGCTACAACCTTGGTGAGAGGTTGGAATGCAGATGGAGGGACTAGATCCAGTGCTAGATATGAGCTAGGGCTTCTCTTCTGTTCAGTGGCAGTCACTGCCCTATATGGGGTAGACTTCCAGCCCTAAGCAGATGCCCTTAAGGGCAGTCCAAGCTGGTTCCATTCCCTCTGAGTATAAGTTCCCTCCCCTCCCTCCTCCCTGCTGCAAAGGCACCTCTGCCCTATTGTAGAGCAGTGCCAGAGCAAGAAGGGATGGGGTGGGTGCCCAGTGTGTGTCAGGATATGTGCTGGAACAGTTCAGGAAAACCAGTCAAAGCTCCAGATGAATTCTAATCCATAGTTGCCCTGTGCTAAGAAAGGCCACCCTCTCCCCATACATAGGCAGGGTCAGGTCCAAGCTGACTCTGCTTTTTCCACGTGCTTGCACTCCCCCCCCCCACCTTACAACAGCACTGACACCTCAGTGGGGAGCAGTGCTGGAGCAAGGAGGGCCTGATGCGTGCTCTTGGACAGTCTTGGCAAGCTATTCAAAGCCTCAGGCTACTCTTAATCTGCTGCCTTTGCATGCACCATGGCAATGGCCACCCTAACCTTGTTCAAAGGCAAGGCCAGATCGGAGTGCACTCTCCTGGGCAAAGACACCTTCACCCCAGTGGAGAGTAGTGCCAGAGTCGGGGGTGGAGGGAGGGCTGGAACCAGCACCTGGCATGGGCCAGGGCCTGCACTGGGATGACTCTGGCTATTAGGTCAGAGTTCCAGGCAGTTTTTAGTCTGTTGCCTCTGTGTGTGCACTGGTAATGGCTGACTTCACCCTGTTCAGAGGCAAAGCAAGGTCCAAGCTGGCTGTTTCCTAAGTGTGTACACTATCCTTGGCAGTGATAACCTTCACCTTTGTAGAGAGATGTGAGGGAGCAAGAGATGTTGAAGCAGGCAACTCAGTTCAGGCTGGGGTAGTTTCTGGGCCAGTCACAAGTGTTTTCAATCTGCATCCTCTACCTTGTTCCTAGGAGTAAGCAAGTGAGTGCATGTGCTCTTCTCAAGTGGAGTCTTCACTTCTTAGAGCCCTCTTATAAGTCCCACTGGCTTTCAAACCAGCTAAGGGGACTCATCTTCCCATTGTTGGACTGCAAAGCTAGGGTGCCAATATGTGGCATGAAGGTCTTCCCTCTTTCCCCAGGGAAGATCCCTGAGCCCATGATGTCCCCTCCTCTTTTGTGTCCACTGCTAGGGGTGTGGGTCCCTAGCCGTTGTGTCTCCTTTCTTACTTCCTCCAGTCTTCAGTTTATTTGCAGAGAGAGCTACTCCATCTATAGATGTATCTTTTCATATACTCGTGGGGGAATATGAGCTCAAAGTCCTGTACTCTAGCTTCTTGATCTATCTCCTTACTTTTACTTTCTACTTAACTAAATTTTTTTTTCTTCTGATTTCTAATTCTGTCATTTCTTAGTGGTATATTTTTGTTGTTTTTTTAAAGAGGTCTCCCTTCTCATTCTCAGTGTGTGAGCTAAAAGTGAAAAATCTTTATATGTTTGCATGCTCAGATATTAAGGGGATAGGAGGTGTTGGTCAGGTGTTGGTCATCTAACCGTTGTTATTACTTTTTTTGTTGTTACTGGAGCCATGTCAATGAAGTTCTCTTACAGCCAAGAATCTACAAAGGCTTACATAGGCAGTGAAATCTTTCACCTTGATTTTTGAGCATTAACCACAAGGTTTAAGACCATAAAGCAATGGGCTACAGAGTCAATATGTTAATTTGGTTAAGATTTTCCTCACAAACTTGCCACATTGTTTCACCCAGCCATGGATTGATTGGCAAAAAGGATCTAGGGATATAGTCAATCTAATTATGACACAGGGACAACTGACACTTATACCAACTGTAATACTTGACCAGGATAAAGCATTTTTGTAGTTCCTTCACTCTGATAGTGGACAATAAAATTTGGTCTCTTTAGGCTACAGATACTAGTTTCTGGTCTTGGACATGTGAAGAAACTCAACCTTTCATACTGCTCAAGATTCCCAAGTCATTTAATCCTAGACCAGACACCTAAATTTTATTTGAATGACACAGGGATCCTGTAATACATTTTCTTGATTAGCTATATTAGATGACCAACAAGTTGAATAGTGTGTTCATATTTCACAAGGAACTTGGGTGAAGCTGAAGTTTTATGTATACAGTTTGTGCCAGTGTCTTCAGGTCACTGTATATGCATCTAGAAGGCTCAGTTCTCTATTCGTATGAAGCGACTGCAGAACAACCAACTAGTTCCACTTCAGACTCCTCCCCTTCCTAGGGATTCCTTTTTCCATTCCAAGACACACCAATGTTAAAAAGAAAATTTTCAAATAACCATTTTTTTCCTTAAAACTGATATATATATATATATATATTCTATATGTATATCAGTCTATATATCTCTCTATATATAGAGAGAGAGACAGCCTCCCCCAGATTTTAAGATCAGTATATGCTCATCATAGAAAATTTGATAAATATAAAAATTAAAGAAAGAAAGAAAAATAATCAATTGTTCTACTAAAAGATAATAATCATCATTAATGTTTAGATATGTTTCCTTCTATTTTCTGTACTTAAGTGTTAACATAGTTGCATTCATAATATAATTGTGTGATTGTTATATAAATTTATGTATTTCTCATTTTTTATGAGTTGTTGTTCAGTCGTTCAGTTGCGTCCAACTCTTTGCAACCCCATGGACTGTAGCACGCCAGGCTTTCCTGTCCTTCATCATCTCCTGGAGCCTGCTCAAATTCATGTCCATTGAGTCAGTGGTGCCATTCAACCACCTCATCCTCTGCCATCCCCTTCTCCTCCTGCCTTCATTCTTTCCCAGCATCAGGGTCTTTTCCAATGAGTAGGCTCTTCTCTTTATATGAGAAATATAGTCTAATCTTCCTTTTACAGCTCCATGTAAACATCATTTTAATGTCTGCATAATACCCCATCATGCTATGATTTATTTGAACCTGAGCAGGTTTATTAGACATTGAGATTATTTGCAATAGGTACTATTATAAACCTCAACACTGTAATAAACATCTTTATGCATAAAAGTATGTTTATACTTTTTATGGTTCCTTAGAATGGATTATCAAAGTTCAGTTCAGTTCAGTCGCTCAGTCGTGTCCGACTCTTTGCGACCCCATGAATTGCAGCACGCCAGGCCTCCCTGTTCATCACCATCTCTCGGAGATCACTCAGACTCACATCCATCGAGTCAGTGATGCCATCCAGCCATCTCATCCTCGGTCGTCCCCTTCTCCTCCTGCCCCCAATCACTCCCAGCATCAGAGTCTTTTCCAATGAGTCAACTCTTCGCATGAGGTGGCCAAAGTACTGGAGTTTCAGCTTTAGCATCATTCCTTCCAAAGAAATCCCAGAGCTGATCTCCTTCAGAATGGACTCGTTGGATCTCCTTGCAGTCCAAGGGACTCTCAAGAGTCTTCTCCAACACCACAGTTCAAAAGCATCAATTCTTCGGCGATCAGCCTTCTTCACAGTCCAACTCTCACATCCATACATGACCACAGGAAAAACCATAGCCTTGACTAAACGGAGCTTAGTCGGCAAAGTAATGTCTCTGCTTTTGAAAATGCTATCTAGGTTGGACATAACTTTTCTTCCAAGGAGTAAGCGTCACCATAGTTCTTCAGGCACTCTATCTATCAGATCTAGGCCCTTAAATCTATTCCTCACTTCCACTGTATAATCATAAGGGATTTGATTTAGGTCATACCTGAATGGTCTAGTGGCTTTCCCTACTTTCTTCAATTTGAGTCTGAATTTGGCAATAAGGAGTTCATGATCTGAGCCACAGTCAGCTCCTGGTCTTGTTTTTGTTGACTGTATAGAGCTTCTCCATCTTTGGCTGCATAGAATATAATCAATCTGATTTCGGTGTTGACCATCTGGTGATGTCCCCGTGTAGAGTCTTCTCTTGTGTTGTTGGAAGAGGGTGTTTGCTATGACCAGTGCATTTTCTTGGCAAAACTCTATTAGTCTTTGCCCTGCTTCATTCCGCATTCCAAGGCCAAATTTGCCTGTTACTCCAGGTGTTTCTTGACTTCCTACTTTAGCATTCCAGAAAAGGGGTTTACTAAATCAAAGCCAATGTATGTTTCTAACATCCTTTACTACATATGGCAAAATTGCATTCCTCAAAATGATTTGCCTTGTAACAAAAGTGTGATGTCTGAAACACATCTTTACATGGGCTTCTCAGATCTGGGAAAGTGACCATTTTCTCTTCAAAGGGCAGTGGATCTATTCTGTCAAGAAAAGTACAAAGGCAAGAAGACATTTTTGATTGCCCTGAGTGTCAGAAAATAGGATTATATCAGAAAAGTTGTTCTTTGCAGTTGGCAGACAACTTAGGTTATATGTAATCCTCTAAAACTTGTTGGTAAATTTGCAATATGATCTGCAGCCAGTTCTCACTTTTTATTGGAATATAAATTGGTGATTTACATCCCATTTTCTGTCTTGTCTAAGGATGCAGTTTATTTCAGCTCTTCACAAGAAGATATATGGCAGACCCTTTGTCATCATATTGATATTAGTTCAGTATCAAAGTAAACACTTTCAAAATTTGTAATAAGCACATATCAACACTGTATAGAAAAGGCCTACATGGGGTAGAGGAAATAAAGAAATGCACTTGTAGAAAATATTTTCCTAATTCAGTGTCAAAATGCTATATTTTCCTCAATGTTATTCAAGAGACTGGAAATCTGTTTGATGAAGCCCTAAGTCTATAGCTTACTATTTCTTTTTATTTGAATATTATTGTTTTTTTAGTCACTAAATCATGTCTGACTCTGCGACCACATGGACACACACGAGGTTCCTCTGTCCTCCAATATCACCCAGAGTTTGCTCAAATTCATGTCCATTGAATCAGTGATGATATCTAACAACCTCTTCCTCTGGCACCCCTTTTTCCTTTTGCCTTCAATTTTTCCCAGTATCACGGTCTTTTACAATGAGTTGGCTGTTTGCATCAGTTGGCCAAAGAATTGGTGCTTCAGCATCAGCAACAGTCCTTCCAAAGAATATTCAGGGTTGATTTCTTTTAGGATTCACTGGTTTGATCTTGTTGCAGTCCAAGGAACTCTCAAGAGTCTTCTCCAGCACCACATTCCAGAGCATCAATTCTTTGGTGTGCAACTGTTTTTATGGTTCAATTCTCATGACTGTACATGACTACTGGAAAAACCATATATTTGACTATACATACATTTTTTGGAAAAATGATGTCTCTGCTTTTTAATATGCTGTCTAAGTTTGTCATAACTCTCCTTCCAAGGAGCAAGTGTCTTCTACTTTCATGGCTATAGTCACCATCTGCAGTAATTTGGGGATCCAAGAAAATAAAATCTGTTACTGTTTCCATTTTTTCCTCTTCTATTTTCCATGAAGTGATAGGACCAAATGCTCTGATCTTAGTTTGTTGAATGTTGAGTTTTAAGCCAGCTTTTCCACTCTCCTCTTTCATCCTCATCAAGAGGCTCCTTAGTTTCTCTTCACTTTCTGCCATTAGAGTGGTATCAACTGCATATCTGAGATTGTTATTTCTCCTGGAAAACTTGATTCCAGTTTGTGATTTATCCAGCCTGGCATTTCACATGATGTACTCTACATATAAGTTAAATAAGTAGGGTGACAAGATACAATCTGCCCTACTCCTTTCTCAATTTTAAACCAGTCTGTTATTCCAAGTCTGGTTCTAACTGTTGCTTGTTGACCCACATACAGTTTTCTCAGGAGACAGGTAAAGTGATCTGGTACTCCCATCTCTTAAGTATTTTCCACAGTTTGTTGTGATCCACACAGTCAAAGGTTTTAGCATAGTCAATGAAGCAGAAATAGATGTTTTTCTGGAACTCCTTTGCTTTCTCCATGATCCAACAAATGTTGGCAACTTTATCTCTGGCTCCTCTGCCCTTTCTAAACCCAACCTGTACATCTGGAAGTTCTCAATTCACATACTGTTGAAACTTAGCTTGAATGATTTTAAGCATTACCTTTCTAGCGTATGAAATGTACACAATTGTACAGTAGTCTGAACATTTCTTGGCATTGCTTTCTTTGCAGTTGGAATGAAAACTGACCTCTTCCAGTCGTGTGGCCACTGCTGAGTTTTCGAAATTTGTTGGTATTTTGAGTATAGCACTTTAACAGCATTATCTTTTCTTTTTTCTTTCTTTAATTTTTTTTTATTTAATTGGAGGATAATTGCAATATTGTGATGGTTTTTGCAATGCATCAGTATGAATCAGTAATAATATGCATGGTATACTTTTATACCCTCCATCCTGAATCTCCCTCCCCACCCATCCATCCAGGTTGTCACAGAGCACCAGCTTTGTGTGCCCTGAGTCATACATCAAACTTGCACTGGTTATCTGTTTCATATATGGTAACATATTTGTTTCATTGCTGTTCTCTCAAATCATCTTCCCTTCTCCTTCTCCCACTGAGTCCAGAATTCTTTTCTTTAGGTCTGTGTCTCCTCTGCTGCCCTTCATGTAGGATTGTTGAAACCATCTTTCTAGACTATGTATGTATGTGTTAATATACATTATTTGTCTTTCTCTTTCTGAGTTACTTTACTCTGTAATATAGGCTCTAGGTTCATCCACCTCATAAGAATGGACCTAAATGCATTATTTTTTTAATAGCAGAGTAATATTTCATTGTGTATATGTATGACAACCTCCTTATCCACTCATCTGCAACATCTAGGTTGCCTCTATGTCCTAGCTATTGTAAATATTGCTGCAGGGAGCATTAGGGGTACATATGTCTTTTTCAGGTCTGGTTTCCTCAGGGCATATGCCCAGTATTGGGATTGCTTGGCCATATGGTATTTTTATTCCCTGTTTTTTACATAATCTCCATACTGTTCTCCATAGTTGTTATATCAATTTGCATTCACACTAACAGTGTAAGAGGGTTCCCTTTTCTCCACACCCTCTCCTGCATTTATTGTTTTTAGACGTTTTATGACGGTCATTCTGACTGATATAAGATGATACGTCATTGTGATTTTGATTTGCATTTCTCTAATAATGAGTGATGTTGAGCATTTTTTTCATGTGCTTATCAGCCATATCTCTGTTTTCTTTGGAGAAATGCTGTTTAGGTTTTCTCTCCACGTTTTCATTGGGTTGTTCACTTTTCTGGTATTGAGCTGCATAAACTGCTTGTATATTTTGGAGATTAATTATTTGTCAGTTGTTTCATTTGCCATTATTTTTTCCCATTCTGAGGGTTATCTTTTAACCTTGCTTATTGCTTCTATCATTGTGCAAAAACTTTTCAGTTTAATTAGATCACACTTGTTTATTTCCATTACTGTAGCAGATGGATCATAGAGGATCTTGCTGTGATTTGTCAGAGAGGGTTCTGCCTATATTTTCCTCTAAGAGTTTTAAAGTTTCTGGTCTTATATTTAGGTCTTTAATCCATATTGAGTTTACTTTTTTGTATGGTGTTAAGGTGTGTTCTAATTTCATTCTTTTTAATGTAGCTGACCAGTTTTCCCAGCACCACTTGTAGACACTGTCTTTTCCCATTGTATATTTTTGCCTCATTTGTAAAAGATAAAGTGTTCATAGGTGCATGGATTTATTTCCAGGCTTTCCATTTTGTTCCATTGATCTATATTTTTGTTTTTGTTCCAGTACCACACTATCTTGATGATTGTAGCTTAGTAGTATAGTCTGAAGTCAGGAAGGCTGATTCCACCATTGCCATTCTTCTTTCTTATATAAGCATTACTATTTGGCTATTTGGAGTCTTTGGTGTTTTTATATGAATTCTTAAATTATTTTTTTTAGTTCTGTGAAAAATACCATTGGCAGTTTGATAGAGATTTCATTGAATCTATAGATTGTTTTGGGTAGTGTACTCATTTTCACTATATCGATTCTTCCAATCCAAGAACATGGTAGAACTCTCTATCTGTTTGTATTGTCTTTGATTTCTTTCATCAGTGTTTTATAGCTTTCTGTAAACAGGTCTTTTGTCTCTTTAGGTAAGTTTATTCCTAATTATTTTATTCTTCTTGTTGCAATGATGAATGAGATTGTTTCCATAATTTCTCTTTCAGATTTTTTATTTTCAGTGTGTAAGAACACAGGAATTTCTGTGTATTAATTTTATATCCTGTGACTTTTTCACCTTTTTTAAAATTCATTTTAATTAGAGGCTAATTGCTTTAAAATATTGTGGTGGTTTTTGCCATACATTCACATGAATCAGCCATGGGCTTACATGTGTCCCCATCCTGACCCTCCTTCCCACCTACTGCCCCATCCCATTCCTCAGGGTCATCCCATTGCACCAGCCCTGAGTACCCTGTCTCATATATCAAACCTGGACTGGCAACCTATTTCACATATGATAATATACATGTTTCAAGGGTATTCTCTCAAGTCACCCCACCCTCGCTTTCTCACACAGAGTCCAAAAGTCTGGCCTTTACATCTGTTTCTCTTTTGCTGTCTCGTATATAGGGTTATTGTTACCATCTTTCTAAATTCCATATATATGCATTACTATGCTGTATTGGTGTTTTTCATTCTGACATACTTTGCTCTGTTTAATAGGCTCCAATTCCATCCACCTCAGTAGAACTGATTCAAATGCATTCTATTAAACAGCTGAGTTATATTCCATTGTGTATATGTACCACTGCTTTCTCATCCATTCTTCTACCAATGGACATGTAGGTTGCGTCCATGTCCTGGCTATTGTAAACAGTGCTGAAATGAACATTGGGGTACACATGTCTCTTTCAATTCTGGTTTCCTCGGTGTGTATGCCCAGTAGTGGGATTGCTGGGTCATAAGGCAGTTTATTTCCAGTTTTTTAAGGAATGGCCACACTGTTCTCCATAGTGGCTGTACTATTTTGCATTCCCACCAACAGTGTAAGAGGATTCTTTTTTCTCCACACCCTCTCCAGCATTTATTGTTTGCAGACTTTTTCATAGCCGCCATTCTGATGAGCATGAGATGGTACTTCATTGAGGTTTTGATTTGCATTTCTCTGATAATGAGTGATGTTGAACATCTTTTCATGTGTTTGTTAGCCATCTATATGTCTTCTTTGGAGAAATGTCTACTTAGTTCTTTGGCCCATTTTTTGATTGGGTCGCTTATTTTTCTGGAATAAAGCTACAGGAGTTGTTTGTATATTTTGGGGATTAATTCCTTGTCAGTTGCTTCTCTTGCTATTATTTTCTCGCAATCTGAACACTGTCTTTTCACCTTGCTTATAGTTTCCTTTTGTTGTGCAAAAGCTTTTAAGTTTAATTAGGTCCCATTTGTTTATTTTTGCTTTTATTTCCATTACTCTGGGAGGTGGGTCATAAAGGATCTGGCTATGATTTATGTCAGAGAGTGCTTTGTTTATTTTTCCTCTAGGAGTTTTATAGTTTCTGATCGCAAATTTAGATATTTAATCCATTTTGAGGTTATGGCATGGTGTTAGAAAGTGTTGTAGTTTCATTCTTTTACAAGTGGTTGACCAGTTTTCCCAGAACCACTTGTTAAAGAGATTATCTTTTCTCCATTTTGTATTCTTGCCTCCTTTGTCAAAGATAAGGTGTCCATAGGTGCATGGATTTATCTCTGGGCTTTCTATTTTGTTCCATTGATCTGTTTCTGTCTTTGTGTCAGTACCATACTTCCTTGTGTCAGTACCATACTGTCTTGATGACTGTTGCTTTGTAGTATAGCCTGAAGTCAGGCAGGTTGATTCTTCCAGTTCCATTCTTCTTTCTCAAGATTTCTTTCGCTATTCAAGGTTTTTTGTATTTACATACAAATTGTGAAAGCAATTGTTCTAGTTTTGTAAAAAAAAATACCATTGGTAGCTTGACACGGATTACATTGAACCTATAGATTGCTTTGTGTAGTATACCCATTTTCACTATATTGATTCTTCTGATCCATGAATATGGTATATTTCTCCATCTAGTTGTGTCATCTTTTATTTCTTTCATCAGTCTTTTATAGTTTTCTATATACAGGTCTTTGGTTTCTTTAGGTAGGTTTATTCCTAAGTATTTCATTCTTTTCATTGCAATGGTGAATGGAACTGTTTCCTTAATGTCGCTTTCTGTTTTCTCATTGTTACTGTATAAGAATGCAAGGGATTTCTGTGTGTTAATTTTATATCCTGCAACTTTACTGTATTCATTGATTATTTCTAGTAATTTTCTAGTGGAGTCTTTAGGGTTTTCTATGTAGAGGATAATGTCATCTGCAAACCATGAGTTTTGCTTCTTCTTTTCCAATCTAGAGTGTTTTATTTCTTTTTCTTCTCAGATTCCTGTGTCTAAAACTTCCAAAACCATGTTGAATAGTAGTGGTGAGAGTGGGCATTCTTGTCTTCTTCCTGACTTTAGGGCAAATGCTTTCAATTTTTCACCATTGAGGATAATGTTTGCTGTGGGTTTATCACATATGGCTTTTATTATGTTGAGGTATGTTCCTTCTAGGACTTCCCTGGTGGCTCAGACGGTAAAGCGTCTGTTTACACTTTACCCATGGGAAACCTGGGTTTGATCCCTGGGTCGGGAAGATCCCCTGGAGAAGGAAATGGCAATCCATTCCAGTACTATTGCCTGGAAAATCCCATGGACAGAGGAGCTTGGTAGGCTACAGTCCATGGGGTTGCAAAGAGTCAGACATGACTGAGTGGCTTCACTTTCACTTTCTTTCATGTTCCTTCTAGCACAAGTGCAGGTGGCTGCAACAGCACACAAGCACGGCCAAGAGGAGCTACCCAGCATCTGAGGTCAGGGGTGGCGGCTGAGAGGAGCTACCCTGAGTCTGAGGTCAGGGGCAGCAGCCGGGAGGAGCTACCCCACACCCGACGTCAGGGGAGGCAGCCAAGATGAGCAACCCCATGTCAAAGGAGCAATAGCTACGTGGGCGCAGGAGGGCCTAGAGGAGCTACTCCACGTTCAAGGTCAGGAGGGGAAGGCAGTGAGGAGATACCCCTTATCCAAGGTAAGGAGCAGTGGCTGTGCTTTGCTGGAGCAGCTGTGAAGAGATACCCCACATCCAAGGTAAAAGATACCCAAGTAAGACAGTTGTTGTTGCAAGAGGGCATCAGAGGGCAGACACACTGAAACCATAATCACAGAAAACTATATTCAATCTAATCACACTAGGACCACAGGCTTGTCTAACTCAGTGAAACTAAACCATGTTCTGTGGGGCCACCCAAGATGGGTGTCTCATGGTAGAGAGGTCTGACAGAATGTGGTCCACTGGAGAAGGGAATGGCAAACCACTTCAGTATTCTTGCCTTGAGAACCCCATGAACAGTATGCAAAGGCAAAATGAGAGGATACTGAAACAGGAACTCCCCAGGTCAGTAGGTGCCCAATATGCTACTGGAGAACACTGGAGAAATAACTCCAGAAAGAATGAAGGGATGGAGCTAAAGCAAAAACAATACCCAGCTGTGGATGTGACTGGTGATAGAGGTAAGGTTCGATGCTGTAAAGAGCAATATTGCATATGAACCTTGAATGTTAGGTCCATGAATAAAGGCAAGTTGGAAGTGGTCAAAAGGAAGATGGCAAGACTGAATGTCAACATTCTAGGGATCAGCTAATGGAAATGGACTGGAATGGGTGAATTAAGGTAAGGTTCGATGCTGTAAAGAGCAATATTGCATATGAACCTTGAATGTTAGGTCCATGAATAAAGGCAAGTTGGAAGTGGTCAAAAGGAAGATGGCAAGACTGAATGTCAACATTCTAGGGATCAGCTAATGGAAATGGACTGGAATGGGTGAATTAACTCAGACGACCATTATATCTAATACTGGGGGCAGGAATCCCTCAGAAGAAATGGAGTAGCCATCATGGTCAACAAAGAGTCTGAAATGCAGTATTTGGATGCAATCTCAAAAACGACAGAATGATCTCTGTTCATTTCCAAGGCAAACCATTCAATATCACAGTAATCCAAGTCTATGCCCCAACCAGTAACGCTGAAGAAGCTGAAGTTGAANCATCATGGTCAACAAAGAGTCTGAAATGCAGTATTTGGATGCAATCTCAAAAACGACAGAATGATCTCTGTTCATTTCCAAGGCAAACCATTCAATATCACAGTTATCCAAGTCTATGCCCCAACCAGTAATGCTGAAGAAGCTGAAGTTAAATGGTTCTATGAAGACCTACAAGACCTTTCAGAACTAACACCCAAAAAAGATGTCCTTTTCATTATAGGGGACTGGAATGCAAAAGTAGGAAGTCAAGAGCTACCTGGAGTAACAGGCGAATTTGCCTTGGAATATGGAATGAAGCAGGGCAAAGACTAATAGAGTTTTGCCAAGAAAACACACTAGTCATAGCAAACACCCACTTCAAATAACACAAGAGAAAACTCTACACATGGACATCACCAGATGGTCAACACCAAAATGAGATTGATTATATTCTTTGCAGCCACAGATGAAGAAGCTCTGTACAGTCAGCAAAAACAAGACCAGGAGCTGACTACGGCTCAGATCATGAGCTCTTTATTGTCAAATTCAGACTGAAATTGAAGAAAGTAGGGAAAACCGCTAGACCATTCAGGTATGACCTAAATCAAATCCCTTATGATTATACAGTGGAAGTGAGGAATAGATTTAAGGGCCTAGATCTGATAGATAGAGTGCCTGATGAACTATGGAATGAGGTTCGTGACATTGTACAGGAGACAGGGATCAAGACCATCCCCATGGAAAAGAAATGCAAAAAAGCAAAATGGCTGTCTGGGGAGGCCTTACAAATAGCTGTGAAAAGAAGAGAGGCGAAAAGCAAAGGAGAAAAGGAAAG
>SJYT01060910.1:0-19496 GCA_006410635.1 Cephalophus harveyi
TGTGTCTGAGTGAACTCCAGGAGTTGGTGATGGACAGGGAGGCCTGGCGTGCTGTGATTCATGGGGTCGCAAAGAGTTGGACATGACTGAGCGACTGAACTAAATAATTAAATTATTTTTCTTTTCTAATACATTATATTTTTAGGGGACAAAAGTCTGCACATTTCATATTATTTACTCCAATGAATGTTGTCTTTGTAGACCTTGACAATATATTTAGTTTCACATCACATTCAGCATCTTCTTTATATGGCCTTTAGAAAATGTAGGAGTAGTGTTCATATTCTGTACTCTTCAGGAATATTTGCATTAGAAGTATAAAATGTTAGCCACTGTAAATATAAAGAAAAAAATAGTGACAGACCACTGGATTTTTGGTTAGACAAATTTGCATTTATAATTTCACACTGCCATTTATGGGCTGATGATGTGGGGCAAAATTATGCCTGGAGCCTTAGGGCTTTACTCATTCACAAAAAAGGGATTATATTCCCCACCTATGTATGTGTGTGGGACACATACACACATAAATAAACAGAGTGTGTATTTATTTAGGATAATGGATAGAATAAAGCTATACATTGATATTCTTTGTTTTTCTTACCTGCTTTTATACCCTTACCCAATTTTTTGGTAGTGTTCTCAGTACCATTTAACTGATATGTTGAAATAATGAATTATGAATATACATAGCAGTATTAATCTAAGAAGAAGATAACATAGATATTTTATGAAGTCTAAGAAAACTTTCAGAAGTTCAAGCTGGATTTAAAAAAGGCAGAGGAACCAGAGATCAAATTGCCAACATCTGCTGGATCATTGAAAAAACAAGAGAATTCCAGAAAAATATCTACTTCTGCTTTACTGACTACACCAAAGACTTTGACTGTGTGGACCACAACAAACTGTGGAAAATTCTCAAGGAGAAGGGAATACCTGACCACCTGACCTGCCTCTTGAGAAATCTGTATGCAGGTCAGGAAGCAACAGTTAGAATTGGATGCGGAAAAATGGACTGGTTCCAAATAGAAAAAGGAGTACATCAAAGTTGTATATTGTCACCATGCTTATTTAACTTATTTAACTTAACTGTAAAGAAAGCTGAGCACCAAAAATTGATGCTTTTGAACTGTGGTCCATCCTAAAGGAGATCAGTCCTGAGTGTTCATTAGAAGGACTTGATTTTGAAGCTGAAACTCCAATACTTTGGCCACCTGATACGAAAAACTGACTCGTTAGAAAAGACCCTGATCCTGGAAAAGATTGAAGGCAGGAGGAGAAGGGGACGACAGAGAATGAGATGACTGGATGGCATCACCAACTCAGTGAACATGAGTTGAGTAAACACTGGGAGTTGGTGATGGACAGGGAGGCCTGGCATGCTGCAGTCCATGGGATCGCAAAGAGTCAGACACGACTGAGCTATTGAACTGAACTGAGCTGAACTGAACTGAAGAGAAGTTTCAAAAGGATTGGACTTCAAAAATGTAGGAAAAAGAAAAATAACACTTGAGTACAAATCAAAATATGTTACTAAGTTACTTTCACAGAGGTATTAAAATAGAGTAATGTATATTTGATTAGACAATCATTTGACATTGTCTTTCATAAAACAGTTTCTATGGGAATTTCTAGTTAAAAACTACACTCATGATCAATATTCCCCAGCCAAGATGTTATCAATATCATTATTTAGGCTAAATTTGCAACAAAAATAGAAAAAATAGAAAAAAATGGAATTAAAAAAGAAATAAAACAATGTATATGTTCACTGATATTGTGGTAATGCAGTTAAAATGATTGTCTTGGTAGCCTTTTATAGATAAAGTCAATTTTGAAAGAAGTACTGTACATGCAATGAATTATATTATCTACCATATTGTAGAAGTACTATAACCCAACTACTGAGTTGAAATGTCAAAAGTAGGCATTGAAATATACTGTACTCATGAATTTGAAATCTATGCTGAAATATACATTTTTATAGCTGCTTAACTTTCTGGCGATTAACAATCTCTTCACAAAAACTAGGGAACTAAACAAATACAATCTTGACCACCTTTACTGGGTCCCAAGCAGAATGATAAAGCTAAATAAATACAAAGCTCTTTAAATATAAAATACCTCTACATGCATTTCCTTGCATACAGCACCAAGAACTAAACAATAAACAAGCATTTTAAACCTGAGGGTGTGTAAATATGAGGATTTTATTCTCCCTTTGAACATTGCGTTATTCTGAGTCATCTCCAGGGATATTTTCATCATAGAAGGATTCAGGGGAGGAAACTGCATGACTGGAGGCAACTGTGAAATGTTATTAGGTCCCTTAAGCCCTCATGATCTCAAAGGAAATTAGAAGAAAGCCAGGAACTTAATAGGAGTTAGATAAAGCATGAAAAAACAGAATATAATTACAATTACTTGCAAAACTCTTAGATATTAACTAACCAAGGAAAGTAAAGTGAAGCTCTTTCAGTCATGTCCAACTCTTTGCAACCCCATGGACTGTAGCCTTCTAGGCTTCTCTGTCCATGGACTTCTCCAGGTAAGAATACTGGAGAAGGTTGCATTCCCTTCTCCAGAGGATTTTCCCAAACCAAGGATCAAACCCAGGTCTCCCACACTGCAGGCAGATTCTTTACCCTCTGAACCACCACAGGGTAAACCAACTAAAGGAATTTTTAAAAATATATGCATGTTTCTCTATGGTATGATTTATCAATAAGGTCCAATTCTAAGAATATATAAATCTCCTAGGCAACTCATGGATTTGTTTACTTAAAAGGCATACATATTTGATGCTGCCAATTACAGAGATATGTTTAAAATGTAGGGACTACCCAGCCAGTGCAGTGGTTAAGATTTCATCTTTCAGTGAAGAGAGAGCAAGTCTGATCCCTGTTCAGTACAGTTCAGTTCAGTCCCTCAGTCGTGTCCAACAGTTTGCAAGCCCATGGACTGCAGCACGCCAGGCCTCCCTGTCCATCACCAACTCCTGGAGCTTACTCAAACTCATGTCCATTGAGTCCATGATGCCATCCAACCATCTCATCCTCTGTCGTCCTCTTTTCCTCCCACCTTCAATCTTTCCCAACATCAGGATCTTTTCCAATGAGTCGGCTCTTTGCAGTATGTGGCCAAAGTATCAGAGCTTCAGCTTCAATATTAGTCCTTCCAGTGAATATTCAGGACTGCTTTCCTTTAGGATTGACTGGTGGTATCTGCTTGCAGTCCAAAGAATTCTCAAGAGTCTTCTCCAGCACATGGTTTGAAAGCATNCTCTACATGCATTTCCTTGCATACAGCACCAAGAACTAAACAATAAACAAGCATTTTAAACCTGAGGGTGTGTAAATATGAGGATTTTATTCTCCCTTTGAACATTGCGTTATTCTGAGTCATCTCCAGGGATATTTTCATCATAGAAGGATTCAGGGGAGGAAACTGCATGACTGGAGGCAACTGTGAAATGTTATTAGGTCCCTTAAGCCCTCATGATCTCAAAGGAAATTAGAAGAAAGCCAGGAACTTAATAGGAGTTAGATAAAGCATGAAAAAACAGAATATAATTACAATTACTTGCAAAACTCTTAGATATTAACTAACCAAGGAAAGTAAAGTGAAGCTCTTTCAGTCATGTCCAACTCTTTGCAACCCCATGGACTGTAGCCTTCTAGGCTTCTCTGTCCATGGACTTCTCCAGGTAAGAATACTGGAGAAGGTTGCATTCCCTTCTCCAGAGGATTTTCCCAAACCAAGGATCAAACCCAGGTCTCCCACACTGCAGGCAGATTCTTTACCCTCTGAACCACCACAGGGTAAACCAACTAAAGGAATTTTTAAAAATATATGCATGTTTCTCTATGGTATGATTTATCAATAAGGTCCAATTCTAAGAATATATAAATCTCCTAGGCAACTCATGGATTTGTTTACTTAAAAGGCATACATATTTGATGCTGCCAATTACAGAGATATGTTTAAAATGTAGGGACTACCCAGCCAGTGCAGTGGTTAAGATTTCATCTTTCAGTGAAGAGAGAGCAAGTCTGATCCCTGTTCAGTACAGTTCAGTTCAGTCCCTCAGTCGTGTCCAACAGTTTGCAAGCCCATGGACTGCAGCACGCCAGGCCTCCCTGTCCATCACCAACTCCTGGAGCTTACTCAAACTCATGTCCATTGAGTCCATGATGCCATCCAACCATCTCATCCTCTGTCGTCCTCTTTTCCTCCCACCTTCAATCTTTCCCAACATCAGGATCTTTTCCAATGAGTCGGCTCTTTGCAGTATGTGGCCAAAGTATCAGAGCTTCAGCTTCAATATTAGTCCTTCCAGTGAATATTCAGGACTGCTTTCCTTTAGGATTGACTGGTGGTATCTGCTTGCAGTCCAAAGAATTCTCAAGAGTCTTCTCCAGCACATGGTTTGAAAGCATCTGTTCTTTAGCACCCAGCCCTCTTTATGGTCCAACTCTCACACCCATACATGTCTACTGAAAAAGCCATAGCAGAGAACTTTGTTGGGAAAAGTTTCTGATTTTTAGTGCACTGTCTAGGTTTGTAATTGTTTTTCTTCCTAGGAGCAAGAGTCTTTTACTTTTGTGGCTGCAGTCACCATCTGCAGTGGATTTTGAAGCCCAAGAAAATAATGTTTGCCACTGTTTCAATTTTTTTACCCCTATCTATTTGACATGAACTGATGGACCAAATGTCATGATCTTAGTTTTCACAATGTTGAGTTTAAGCCAGTGTTTTCACTCTCCTCTTTCACCTCAAGAGGTTCTTTAGATCTTTGCTTTCTGCCATAAAGTTGACATCATCTGCATATCTGAGGTTATTGATATTTCTCCTGGCAATCTTGATTCCATCTTGTGCTACATCCAGCCAGGCATTTTTCATACATACAGTCTTGACATACCCCTTTCCCAATTTGGAACCAGTCTGTTGTTCCATGTCTAACTCTGTCTGTTGCTTCTTGACCTGAATACAGGTTTCTCAGGAGGCAGGTAAGATGGTCTGGTATTCCCATCATTTTAAGAATTTTCCACAGTCTGTTGTGATCCACACAGTCAAAGGTGTATCACACAGTCCATGAAGCAGAAGTAGATGTTTTTCTGGAATTTTCTTGCTTTTTTCTATGATCCAGTGAACATTGGCAATTTGATCTCTGGTTCCTCTGCCTTTTCTAAATCCAGCTTGAACATCTGAAATTTCTTGGTTAGCATGCTATTGAAACCTGGCTTGGAGAATTTTGAGCATTACTTTGCTAGTGTGTGAGATGAGTGCAATTGTGTGGTAGTTTGAACATTCTTTGATAATGGCCTTCTTTGGGATTGGAATTTAAACTGACCTTTTCCAGTCATGTGGCCACTGCTGTGTTTTCCAAATTTGCTGGAATATTTAGTGCAATATTATAACAAATTCAATAAAGACTTTTAAGAAAACATGGTCCACATAAAAATATTAAAATAAAGTGTAGTGAAATTTAAACAGTTTATAGACATTTTATGAGTCTTTCAAAATAGCTTCTTCATAGGATACATTTGTGTTTTCTCCTTGTTCTAGAGTCATGATTTACTTGTAGAGTAAATCATTATATTACCTAGATTGTTGTTGTTCAGTTGCTAAATCATGTCTGACTCTGTGATCTTGTGGATTGCAGCATGCCAGGCTCCTCTGTTCTCCTTTGTTTCCCGGAGTTTGCTCATGTTCATTACATCAATGATGCTATATAAACATCTCATTTTCTGCCATCTAGTTCTCCTTTTCCCTTCAATTTTTGCCAGCATCAGGATCTTTCCCAATGAATTAGCTCCTTGCATTAGATGGCTAAAATATTGGAACTTCAACTTCAGCATCAGTCCTTTCAAAGAATATTCAAGTTTGATTTCCTTTAGGATTCACTGGTTTGATATCCTTGCTGTCCAAGGGACTCTCAGGAGTCTTTTCCATCATTACAATTCAAAAGCATGAATTCTTCAGCACTCACCCTTCTTTATGGTTCAGCTCTCACATCTATACATGACTACTGGAAAAACCATAGCTTGACTGCATGGACCTTTGATGGAAAAATAATGTCTCTGTTTTTTAACATGCTATCTCGTTTTGTCTTAGCTTTCCTTCCAAAAATCAAATGTCTTTTGAATTCATGGCTGCTGTCATCATCTGCAGTGATTTTGGAGCCCGAAAAAATAAAATCTGTCAGTGCTTCCACCTTTTCCCCTTCTATTTGCCATGAAGTGATGGGACAGATGACATGATCTTAGTTTTTTGAATGTTGAATTTTAAGTCAGTTTTTTCACCCTCTTTCACCCTCATCAAGAGGTTCTTTACTTCCTCTTCACTTTTTGCCATTAGAGTGGTATCATCTGCATATCTGAAGTCATTGATATTTCTTCTGGTAATCTTAATTCCAATTTATGATTTACCCAGCTTGGTATTTTGCATGATGCACTCTGCTTATATATTAAATCAGCAGGATGACAATATACAGCTTTGTTGTATTGGTATTCTTTAAGAATTTTCCAGTTTCCTGTGATCCATACAGTCAAAAGATTTAGCATAGTCAGTGAATCAGAATTAGATGTTTTTCTGGAATTGTCTTGTTTTCTCTGTGATCCAAGGAATGCTGGCAACTTTAGCTCCGGTTCCTCTGCCTTTTTTAAATCTAGCTTGTAAATCTGCAAGTTCTCAGTTCATGTACTGCTAAAGCCTAGCTTGAAAGATTTTTAGCATAACCTTAGTAGCATGTAAAATGACTCCAATTGTACAGTCATTTGAACATTCTTTAGTATTACCCTTCTTTTAGATTGTAATGAAAGCTTATCTTTTTTAATTTGAGTACAAATGTGTTGAAATGAGTGTATATCAAGATCAGCATCATTAATATCATACGATCTGATATTCAGTTAAAATTTATTTTGAAAACAATTTAAAACAATTTAAATTTGTATAATATTACAGACAAACATTCAGCCTTCCAGATATAGCACGTGGCTTTATTCAGCGAAATGAAAATTAATTAATTTTTCTTTTCTTTTCTAATTTTATTAGTCTAAATTTCATTCTAAGCATGGATAATATGGCTGGAAAAGTATAAAAGCAGCTCTTATATTTACACTTCTTCAATTTACAATGCCTTACAATATGCACTTCCCACGTGGCTCAGCAGTAAAGAATCATCTTGCCAATGTAGAAGACACAAGTTAGGTCCCTGAGTCAGAAGAATCCTTGGAGAATGAAATGGCAACCAACTCCAGCACCTTGCCTCGGAAATTCCATAGACAGAGGAGTCTGGTGGCCACAGTCCATGAGGTCGCAAAAGACTTGGACATGACTTCAGGACTAAAGAGATACAATATGCTATTCAGGTATTTATCATAAATTTAAGAAATATTTTTTATCAGAATTCTCAAAATAACACCCGACCAAATTTTAATCTTGTTGAATACATGTCCATAAAGTAACCATGAAGAATGAAATTACTGTTTACATCAAACAATCAGTTTTTGCCCCTGGAACTGACCTTGAACTCTATTTTAGTTGGCTGACAGAGTCCAAATCTCAGTCAGGGAATGCTCACCTCATGGTAGAATTTCAAACTTATCGAATAAGCTTTGGCTATCATACCCCCAAATTCGTCCATATTCTATTAGTCAAGTCATTTGGTCAGGGCCAGTGTCAAGGGATTAAGAAAACACACACCTTATATGCATACATCATAACTGGATGTGTCAGACTGGTGTGATATTTGCTGACTAGTAAGCTAATCTATATAAGTTCTTTCATTTATTCAACAAATATATAAATACTAAGTCTTTTTCATATATAAAAGTAGGCTTTCAAATTATGTGTATTCAAGAATAGAGAGACAGAAACACACACAAAGATGTGCACCACTTTATGTGAGGATAAACAAATGGTGCCACTATATGTGAAGAAACGGTAAAGGGAAATGTAGAGGGTCACGATGAGACAGTGACTAGTTTATGTTGGAGGAATATGGATGAATTATTTATTAAAGAGACATTTTTCACTAGAGACTTTGAAAAAACTGGGGGAAATAATTATTTAAATTTGTGGTAGTAGAGTGTTCACAAGGAATGAACTTTGTGAATGTCTTAAAGTAGGACCATAGTTCAGTTCAGTTCAGTTCAGTCGTTCAGTCGTGTCCGACTCTTTGCGACCGCGTGAATCGCAGCACCCAGGCCTCCCTGTCCATCACCATCTCCCGGAGCTCACTCAGACTCACGTCCATCGAGTCTGTGATGCCAACCAGCCATCTCATCCTCTGTTGTCCCCTTCTCCTCCTGCCCCCAATGCCTCCCAGCATCAGAGTCTTTTCCAATGAGTCAGAGATGAGTGCAATTGTGTGGTAGTTTGAGCATTCTTTGGCATTGCGTTTCTTTGGGATTGGAATGAAAACTGACTTTTCCAGTCCTGTGGCCACTGCTGATAATTTTCAAATTTGCTGGCATATTGAGTGAGTTGGCCTTTATATGGTTACAATCTTTTTTCCAGGAAATTTTTTTATGAACTCAATTTCTTACATTTTTCAATAATAAGAAGAGCACTAAAACCCTTACTGAAAATGTAAATACTGTCCCTTGTAAATAGCAGTAACTATCTACCAAGATGTGTGCTTGATTGCATATATCCCTTCATAAAGATCAGGCATATTGAGTGAGTTGGCCTTTATATGGTTACAATCTTTTTTCCAGGAAATTTTTTTATGAACTCAATTTCTTACATTTTTCAATAATAAGAAGAGCACTAAAACCCTTACTGAAAATGTAAATACTGTCCCTTGTAAATAGCAGTAACTATCTACCAAGATGTGTGCTTGATTGCATATATCCCTTCATAAAGATCATATATATATTGACCTTTTCTCTTACCTGATATGAACAGTTCTCAGAGCTCTCTGAGAGTCTGTTCCTTATGTTATATTCCTTAGGTTGACTAAAATAAAAATTTTCCTTTCTTTCATAGATCAACTAATGATTATTATTTTTGTACACAATACCTTGAACAGCAAAACATAAATATCATAATCTATTTTTTTATATTCCTTCTTTGGGTAAAGAGTACTATATACTAGGAAAAATTTGTATTTCCAATAATATGATTCCACCAAAGTCACTGAAATATTTTGTTACAGTACATAATTAAAATAAAGAAGCCTAGAGTCTCAGTTTCATGGAGAAGCTGGAAGATATTCAGCATATACATACCCAGTCCAATGAAAATAGTTAATCTTCAAAAATTGAAAGGAATCACAGATATGAGAAAACTTTTAATAAGTAAACCAATATAATTTTATTTAAAAAATCAAATATCCCTATGAACATCATGTGTTGTCTACCAGTAAACAACTAGATTGTTTTTGCCTTGGTAGCAGCTATCTTTGTTTTTATTTTCAACATCTGAATGAATCATTCACAAAGAAAGAGATACAAATAGGCAATAAGCTAATATAAAAGTATGCAGCATTGTTTCACATAAGGGAAATGAAAATCAAATTCAAATGAATTATAACATTAGTTACAATAAACACAAATGGTTAGTAGCACACGCAATTGCCACCAGTTTGGAGCAACTGCTATTCATGTGCTTTGCTAGTGGGAGTTTAAAGTCAAACATTCACTTTAAAAGCAGATTACTAAAAAGTAATTCATCCATCTACCAAAAAAGTAAAAAATATATATATATATATGATAACATACAAAAAAAAAGATTAAAAGCAACTTGAGCTATAACACTCCAGAGTGAAAATAGCCCAGATGACTATTATTAGATTAGTGAATAAATAAATGGTGATACAAGGAACCACTACTTAGCAATTGAAAAGAAAAAAAAACTATTGATAGATATAAAATTGCATAGAAATCTTTAAAAACATATTAAGTTGACAGAAATATATAAAAGAAAAATATCTACTGTGTTTTCACTTATATGGGATACTAGATTAGGTTAAATTAACAGATACAAAGCAGACCAGTGTTTGTCTCTGGGTTGAGGAGTTTCATTGGAAAAGGGAGTAAGGGGCATTTTTGATCTTGTGAAAATTTTGTCTCTTGCTACTGGGTATAAGTTACCAGCACATGTGCTTCTGAAACTTACTGAAAGTCACCCTTCAGATGTGAATATTCTATTGTTTATAAATTATTCCTCAATTCAAAAACAACAAACTTCAATATTGTTTGAATACTTTGTTCATTGTTTGAAAAACATTTTTCATGAAATGTGGTGTGGAAACATTTCATAAGAATTTTTGATTAGCAGATTTTTAACAATCTTCAGTCTGATTTGTTGATGACAGCCTAATAAATGATTCCAAAATATGGACATTTGTACACATTCCAAAGTAAAATAGAAATAACACAGAGAGATATAATGGCTATATAATCTTTCTCAAAGAAATTTTACACAATCACTCTTTACAGCCGTGAACTCTGGGGCAAATCAATGTAATCTTAATCATGACTTAAGGCAGCACACTGATCCATACACTTTCTCAGAGCTCCCTTGACCTCACTGTTCCTCAGACTATAGATGAGGGGGTTTAGCATAGGGGTGAAGATGGTATAAAATGCTGACACAACCTTATCATGGTTAGCTGACCTAAAGGATTTGGGTCTCATGTAGGTAAAAATGGCTGCTCCAAAAAACAGTCCCACCACGGAAATATGTGAGGAGCAGGTGGTAAAAGCCTTCTTGCGGGCTTCATTAGAACACATCTGGAGAACAGCAGCAAAGATGAGACTATAGGAAATCAAGATGAGGGAAATGGGGACTAGGAGCATTAACACGCAGCACACAAACATAGCATACTCAAAGACAGAAGTGTCAGCACAAGCCAAACGCACCAGTGAGGGGGCCTCACAAAAGAAGTGATCAATCTCATGTGTCCTGCAAAATGAGAAGCTCAGGGTAGCAGCAGCCTGCATGAGCCCATCAGCTGCGCCAAGGAACCACGATCCCAAAGTCATTCTTAAGCATAATTGCCAGCTCATGAGGACTGGGTATCTCAGTGGATGGCAAATAGCGACATAGCGGTCATAGGACATGGTTGCTAAGAGGAAGCACTCGACCCCTTCCAAAGTGAGGAAGAAGAAGATCTGAAACCCACAGCCAACTCGGGAGATCAACGTCCTGCCGGTCAAATAGTCAGCAGCCATTTTAGGCACAATGGTGATAACCAGCATCAGGTCCATGAGGGAGAGTTGGCTCAGTAGGAAGTACATGGGCCTGTGGAGCCCAGAGTCCAGGAGAATCAGGAGAAACATGAGGGCATTGCCCACAAAAGAGGTGAAGGCAGTTATTAGAACCAACACAAAGAGAAATTGGTGGGTTCCTGTGTGATTAAAGAGTCCTAGGAGAATGAAATCTGAAGTGGTATTCCAGTTTTCCATGATTTCAAACAAGACAGACACAGTAAACAGAAAATAGGTGAGGGTTGTATATACATAACAATATTTATTGCAGCACAAATAAAAATAATTTTTCGTGACCTTGATTAATCCGGGAAAGAGCTTTTGCTTTCCAAATAATAGGACTTCTATTTTCATGCACAGCAACTGGAAGAATTAAGTCTGTAGATGGAAACATAATTACTTTGATATTGTTAGGGCATTTAACTTTACAAAGCTATACATTTAAAACAATAATGGAAACATAATTACTTTGATATTGTTAGGGCATTTAACTTTACCAAGCTATACATTTAAAACAATAATGATTTTCTTAGAATATTTCCTCCACTGGAGGAACACTGTAATACTAAATGCAAATTTTTATTAACTGTAAAAGGCATTTTGCATAGGGAGAAGTTTTCCTTGCAAAGTCACAGAAACACAACCTTTATTGGGTAAAGAAGAAAAAATAAAATGCCTTACTTCTTCAACCAACTACTGAAGATAAATCAATCTCTCCTTCAATTCCAAGAGGATCTAGATCTTTAAAAACATTTTCATATCTGATCTGCTGGAGTCAAAACTCTTCAAACTTGTTGAACAAATATAACTAAACCTGCAAAGATGATGACGTTAGTCTCACAGATATAATGTGATTCAATGAAGTTACATGGAAGGAGTCCATCTCTTCTATGGTCACTCCCTTTACCCCTTCTTTTGATATCCGTCCTATACTAGATTGCCAATCAAGATGGAGAAAGGCATTAAAAAGGCTCAACTCAATCCCTAATTATATAGCTTGAGCATCATTGTTGTTGTAAAACTTGATATCATGGAAATACAGTTGCTCTTTATCAAATGTGTTTCAGAAGTTTCAGAATAAAAAAAAAAACACTTTATGATCTCCACCCACTCATATCTCTAGTATGCAGTATATACCACTAGTAACTATATGCAACTCCTAATTATAGCTCTCAGTATCACTCTTCTAAAGAACCTCAATCCCTCATTTCTTTGACTTGAAGATTTTGTTTTCCATTATTTTCATCATTTTTATTGTTGAAGATTGATAGAACTTTAAACTTGTTTAAAAATCAATAGGTAATTTTTTTAACTGTAGAGTGGCATATTTGTTAAATTTAATGTATTGTCAATACAGTGACATTTTCATATTGTTGTGAATCCATCACCAATATTCACATCCTGCTCTTCATCTTATTCAACTGAAACTCTTACTCATTAAACAGTAATTTCCCATTACCCCCCTTCTCCTCAGTTCCTGGAAATCACTCTTCTCCTTTTTATCTCTATAAATTTGGTTACTATAGAAATATTAGATAAGCAAAATCATATAGTATTTATTTCATTTTTGATTAGTTTATTTGACTTATTATAACATCCTTAAAGTTTATCCATGCTATAAAATGTCAGAATTTCCTTTCATTTTAAAGATGAAAAATATTCCTTTGTATGCATATATTCATACTACATTTTACTTTATAAATGATAATGTTTCTAATTGTAAGTATTTTATTAAATCATTAGTTCTTAACCTTTCAATGGATATAAATGATATATCTATGCATTTTCTTTATAGATGAAATAAATATGTAAAAGCAATCAGCCATTATGAACATAACTGACTAGTCAATATGTTAACAATGTTTAGATTATTTAGTGTTAAAGTCAACTAACCTTGCAAAAAAGGAGCTTAAGGGATAATTTCTAACAGAATTGACTACGGATAGACAGTATGGTGAAATTTTAAATAAGAAATTAACTTATTTTCAAATAAAACATTTACAGTATCATTAAGTGAAAGTATAAAAGCTCACCTCTATTGTAGGAATAGGATTGCTTAATACTGTAAAAACAAATATTTTCTTCTTTTATCACTGTCACTTCAGAACACTAGAAACATTCTGTCTTCTGTCTCCATAGTCTTCCACATATAACAGGGCTAAAATTGTGGCATTTTACTTTAAATTACTAAGTTATCTCTTTTACAATGCTACCAGAAGTAACAAATATTACCTCTCTTTTATTCTCATCAAGGAATTATAGAATATTTAGAAAACTGCCTGTAATTATTCTTTCTATATTTTCTACTTCTTGCTCTCACTTAATATTAAAACTGTAAATCTTTTTCCACAGGATACTGGAATGATTAATTAATCTATTCTGCAAAATATAAAATGGTAAAAGCCAAATTTTTTTTATAGAATTAACAGGTTATTACAATGTTTTAATCTCATTATTGTGTCAGCTATCATATGCTTTAGTTCTTCAAACTGTAGAATAGGTAATTGAATGGATATTATCTGCAAAAATATATAAATTGATCTAACTGGATTTTTCTGCAGTTCAAATTTAAAAGCAAAACTAATAAGTATTCAGAAACTGGTATGACTTACTCACATAAGATAAAAATGAAGAACTTGAAACCTGCATCCTCTCTAAGCAGCATCCTCCTATTTACCTCTCTGAGTGGAAGAAGGCTCTTCTAGTCTTGCACCATTAAGCTTGCTCATATCTTGGTCTGCAGAGACCTATTAAGAGGCTTGGCCTATTGCCATCTTATTCTAAAATTACTATCATATTAACATATCAGAACTTTAGAAGTATAACTCTTTAGATGTCAAAATGTTTAATTTTTAAAGGTTTTGGTGGTTCTCAGAACTTCAATATACTTCCCTGCTGCTGCTACTGATGCTAAGTCAATTCAGTCGTGTCTGACTCTGTGCATCCCCCTAGATGGCAACCTACCAGGCTCCGCCATCCCTGGGATTCTCCAGGCAAGAAAAGGTTTTGGTGGTTCTCAGAACTTCAATATACTTCCCTGCTGCTGCTACTGATGCTAAGTCAATTCAGTCGTGTCTGACTCTGTGCATCCCCCTAGATGGCAACCTACCAGGCTCCGCCATCCCTGGGATTCTCCAGGCAAGAACACTGGAGTGGGTTGCCATTGCCTTCTCCAATGCATGAAAGTGAAAAGTGAAAGTGAAGTCCTTCAGTTGTGTTCAACTCTTCGCGACCCGACCCCATGGACTCCAGTCTACCAGGCTCCTCCGTCTGTGGGATTTTCCAGGCAAGAGTACTGGAGTGGGGTGCCATTGCCTTCTCTGATATACTTCCCTACATGCTTTCAAAATGCTATGATTCATTTATAGATAGCAATTTACAAGAAAAAAAATATATATAAATAAATGTTCTTGGGAAAAGATGTTTATTTAAATACACACACTGAGGAGTAGATTAATTTAATTCTAACATTTCTTATTTATTTTTAATATGAATTTATTTATTTTAATTGGAAGCTAATTATTTTACAATATTGCAGTGATTTTGCCATATATTAACATGAATCTGCCATGGGTGTACAGGTGTTCCCCATCCTGAACCCTCCTCCTACCTCCTTCCCCATCCCATCCCTCTGGGTCATCCCAGTGCACCAGCCCCAACACCCTGTCTCATGCATTGAATCTGGTCTGGTGATTCATCTCATATATGATAATATACATGCTTCAATGCCATTCTCCCAAATCATCTCACCCTTGACCTCTCCCACAGAGTCCAAAAAGTCTGTTCTTTATAACTGTGTCTCTTTTGCTGTTTCGCATATAGGGTTATCATTACCATCTTTCTAAATTCCATATATATGTGTTAGTATACTGTATTGGTGTTTTTCTTTCTGGCTTACTCCACTCTGTATAATAGGCTCCAGTTTCATCCACCTCATTAGAACTGATTCAAATGTATTATTTTTAATACACCATTGTGTATGTGTCCCACAGCTTTTTAGCCATTCTTCTGCTGATGGACATCTAGGTTGCTTCCATGTCCTGGCTATTATAAACAGTGCTGGGATGAACACTGGGGTACACATGTCTCTTTCAATTCTAGATTCCTCTGTGTGTATACCCAGCAGTGGGACTGCTGGGTCATATGGCAGTACTATTTCCAGTTTTTTAAGGAATCTCCACACTGTTCTCCATAGTGGCTGTACTAGTTTGCATTCCCACCAACAGTATAAGAGGGTTCCCTTTTCTCCACACCCTCTCCAGCATTTACTGCTTGTAGACTTTTGAATGGCAGCCATTCTGACTGGCGTTAAATGGTACCTCATTGTGGTCTTGATTTGCATTTCTCTGATAATGAGTGATGATGAGCATCTTTTCATGTGTTTGTTAGCCATCTGTATGTCTTCTTTGGAGAATTGCCTGTTTAGTTATTTGGCCCATTTTTTTAATTGGGTCGTTCATTTTTCTGGTATTGAGCTGCAGGAGTTGCTTGTATATTTTTGAGATTAACTGTCAGTTGCTTCATTTGCTATTATTTTCTCACATTCTGAAGGGTGTCTTTTCACCCTGCTTATGCTTTCCTTTGTTGTGCAAAAGCTTTTCCAAAACCGAACCAGGAAGAAATAGAAAATCTTAACAGACCCATCACAAGCACAGAAATTGAAACTGTAATCAGAAATTTTCCAGCAAACAAAAGCCCAGGACCAGACGGATTCACAGCTGAATTCTACCAAAAATTTAGACAAGCGCTAACATTTATCCTACTCAAACTCTTCCAGAAAATTGCAGAGGAAGGAACACTTTCAAACTCATTCTATGAGACCACCATCACCTTGATACCAAAACCAAAGACAACACAAAAAAGAAAATTACAGGCCAATATCACTGATGAACATAGATGTAAAAATCCTCAGCAAAATTTTAGCAAACAGAATTCAGCAACACATCAAAAAGCTAATACACCATGATCACATTGGGTTTAGTCCAGGAATGGAAGGATTGTTCAATACATGAAAATCAATTGGTGTGATACATCATATTAACATATTGAAAGATAAAAACCATATGATCATCTCAGTAGATGCAGAAAAAGCCTTTGACATAATTCAGCACACATTTATGATGAAAACTCTTCAAAAAATGGGCATAGAAGGAACCTACCTCAACGTAGTAAAGGCCGTATATGATAAGCCTACAGCAAACATTATTCTCAATGGTGAAAAACTGAAAACATTCCCCCCTAAAATCAGGAAACAAGACAAAGGTGTCCACTTTCACCACTATTATTCAACATAGTTCTGGAAATCCTAGCTACAAAAATCAAATAAAAAGAAATAAAAGGAATTAAAATTGGAAAAGAAGTATAGCTCTCCCTCTTTGCAGATGATATGATACTGTACATAGAAAACCCTAAAGATAGTATCAGAAAGTTACTAGACCTAAACAGTGAATTTTGAAAAGTTGCAGGATACAAAATCAATACACAGAAATCACTTGTGTCTCTATATACTAACAATGAAAATTCAAAAAGAGAAATTACAGGATCAGTCCCATTCACCATTGCAAAAAAAAAAAAGAAGAAATTAAATATCTAGGAATAAAGTTACCCAAGGAGACAAAAGGACTGTACATAGAAAATTATGACACTAGTGAATGAAATCAAAGATGACATAAACAGATGGAGAGATATTCCATATTCTTGGGTAAGAAGAATTTTTATTGACTATACTACAAAATCCAATCTATAGATTCAATGTGATCCCTATCAAATTGCAAATAGCATTTTTCACAGACTAGAGCAAAAAAATTTCACAATTTATATGGAAATGCAAAAGACCCAGAATAGCCAAAGCAGTCTTGAGAAAGAATGGAGCTGGAGGAATCAAACTTCCTGACTTCAGATTATACTACAAAGCTACAGTCATCAATACAGTATGGTGCTGGCACAAAAACAGATATATAGACCAATGGGACAAGATAGAAAACCTAGAAATAAACCCATGCATCTATGGATGCCTTATTTTTTGCAAGGGAGGCAAGAATATACATTGGGGCAAAGACAGCCTCTTCAATAAATGGTGCTGGGAAAACTGGACAGATATATATAGAAGAATGAAATTAGAACACTTCCAAACACCATACACAGACAAATATTAATTCATTTGATGCATTAATATGGAATACATTTCCTTTTGATTGTGTCATTCTTTCTTGAAAATCATGTAGATCTGAATTGTATAGACCTTTCATCTCCTTCTTAAATTTGCTCCTAATTGTTTTTGATCCAATTTAAAAGGGATTTTTTCTCTATTTTGAATGTTTCCTTGTAAATGTGTAACAGTACAGTTGATTTCTATATATTTATTTTATAGTTTGCAACTTTACTGAAATCATTGATTAGTTATAGCAGGTTTTCTTGATTCTTTAGGGTTTTCAACATATAATATCCTATCATTACAAATAATAAAATGAATGTCTTTTACTTCATTTTCTTCCCTGATAGCTCTAGTGAAATTTAAGTTGCATAGAACAGCCTTGCAGAGAAGGCAATGGCACCCTACTCCAGTACTCTTGCCTGGAAAATCACATGGACGGAGGAGCCTGGCAAGCTGCAGTCCATGGGGTTGCAAAGAGTCGGACATGACTGAGCGACTTCACTCTCACTTTTCACTTTCATGCATTGGAGAAGGAAATGGCAACCCACTCCAGTGTTCTTGCATGGAGAACCGCAGGGACAGCGGAGCCTGTTGGGATGCCTTCTATGGGGTCGCACAGAGTTGGACACGACTGAAGCAACTTAGCAGCAGCAGCAGCAGCAGCAGCAGCAGCAGAGCAACCTTGACTTGTCCCTGGTCTCACAAGAAAAGCTCTGTTTTTCACTCTTGAGAATTTTAGCTGTGGGTTTGTTGTATATAATCTTAATTATTTTGCAATATAACACTTCAATACTGAATTTTTCTGGATTTTTATCAATGCTGTAATTTGCCAAGTGCTTTTCAATGTCTATTAAGAAAATTATATTATTCTAAACGTAATTGCATTATACTAATGTGGTGTGAAGAGTTGACTCATTGGAAAAGACTCTGATGCTGGGAGGGATTGGGGGCAGGAGGAGAATGGGACGACAGAGGATGAGATGGCTGGATGACATCACTGACTCGATGGATGTGAGTCTGTGTGAACTCCAGGAGTTGGTGATGGACAGGGAGGCCTGGCGTGCTGCAATTCATGGGGTAGCAAACAGCCAGACACGACTGAGCGACTAAACTGAACTGAACTGAACTGAATGTGGTGTATCACAGAATCTCATTTGATCATGGTGTGTAACCCTTGTAATGTGCGATTGAGTTCAGTTTTCTAAGACTTTATTGAGAATATTTGCATGTATATTTATCAGGTGTATTGGTCTGTAGTTTTCTTTTCCTGAAATCTCCTTATCTGAATTTGGTATCATGGTATTGTTGGCCTAATAAAATGTTTAAAATTCCTCCCTGTTCAGTTTTTAAGAGACATTAATAATGATTATTTTTAAGTGTTTGGTAGAAATCCCCAGTGAAACCATTGGCCCTGGGTTTTTCAGTGTTGGGAGATTAATCTGTGTTGTTGATTACTGATTAAATCTTGTTACTCATTATTGGTATGTTTTGATTTTCTATCTCATCAAGATTCAGTTTTTGATAAATCACAGCAGGATCCTCTATGATCAACTTCCCAGAGTAATGGAAATAAAACAAAAATAAAAAATTGGGACCTAATTAAACTTAAAAGCTTTTACACAACAAACGAAACTATAAGCAAGATGAAAAGACAGCCTTCAGAATGGGAGAAAATAATAGCAAATGAAGCAACTGACAAAGAATTAATCTCAAAAATATGCACGCAACTCACGAAGCTCAATTCCAGAAAAATGAATGCCCAAATTAAAACAAAAAATGGGCCAAAGAACTAAACAGACATATCTCCAAAGACATACAGATGGCTAACAAATACATGAAAAGATGCTCAACATCGCTCATTATCAGAGAAATGCAATTAAAACCACAATGAGGTACCATCTCTCACCAGTCAGAATTTTTGCTATCAAAAAGTCTACAAGCAATAAATGCCAGCGAGGGTACAGAGAAAAGGGAACCCTCTTACACTGTTGGTGGGAATGCAAACTAGTACAGCCACTATGGAGAACAGTGTGGAGATTCCTTTAAAAACTGGAAATAGAACTGCTATCAGTTCAGTTCAGTTCAGTTCAATTCAGTTGCTCAGTCGTGTCCGACTCTTTGCG
>SJYT01060925.1:0-11281 GCA_006410635.1 Cephalophus harveyi
CACTATTAATGTTCAATTTTTAAATTTACTCTATTCAAAACAACACTTTTATGTTATAAAGTTACTATAAGACCATTCATTAGATGACAGTTTTAGTTATCTCTCTGTCTTAAGGCTGTATTTGGTCATCTTAATTGTCCTTATTCATTTCTAAATTTTCACTAGTCATTTATAGATGTTTTTATAATGACTAAATCTACCCATTTGAAGTAGCTAAAATAACTAGATAGAATTTTATTTACAAATTTCTGGTCACCCTATTCAGTAGCTGTTGCTGCTGCTAATTTGCTTCAGTCATGTCCAACTCTGTGCGACCCCATAGATGGCAGCCCACCAGGCTCCTCTGTCTACAGGATTCTCCAGGCAAGAATACTGGAGTGGGTTGCCATTTCCTCCTCCCATTCAGTAGCTACACTTATGCATTTTATAATAAAGGCTAGATTTAAAAATTGGCTTAAAAGACTATCAGATATGAAATCATATCCACAATGTATTTACTTAAATGACAACCATAACAAAAACCAACATCAACAACCAGTGAACAAAATAAACCCAAGAATATTGGGAAAACAGAACTTTTCTTTAGGCCAGATTCAGTGATCTTATCATTATTCCTAGTTTGCTGAGCATTGTTTTTCTTTGTGTGTTTGTCATAGCCTAGCCTACAAACTCCATTCCTGTTACTAGATAAGTATAGATTACTATGCACAAGTGCATCAAACACTTCCTATAGACTATTTTTTTCTTCCAGCCTTGGATGAACCATTAAGTAGATATCATAACTTTTATTTCTTTAAACAATTTGATCAACGTACTAAAGGATTGCCTATGGACAGCAGCAATCTCTTAGAGGAGGCCAAAAAGTTAACAATCACTATATGGACTTCACGCCAGGGTTAAGTGTTTAGCAAGTTCTAAGGAAACAGAGGAAATGGCAACCCACTCCAGTATTCTTGCCTGAAGAATCCTATGGACAGAGAAGCCTGGTGGGCTACAGTCCATGGGGTCGCAAAGAGTTGGATGTGACTGAGAGACATAGACAACAAGGGAACAGAAAGGCTATCCCTCAGAAGGTCGATTCAAGTTCAGGCTATGCTTTTAGACATCTCAGTTGCTACCATAAAAACCTGTCACATGCTAAATCCTGCCATCCTGCTACCCTTAGAAACAGACCCCTGGAGCATGACTGTAAAAACCATAGACATGACCTATTCCAGTTGCCCCCAATCTAAGAAGTAAGCCTCTCCCAAACACTAAAGAGGAATGGTTCACAAGTGGGAGCAGTTTTAGGAGAGGGAAAAATCCTGCTGGGATATGCAGTAACCTCCCAGACCCAAGTCATAGAAACAAGAAGCCTATTCCAGGGACTTCTGCCCAAAAGATGGAGCTGATAGCTCTCACCTGAGCCTTAGAGATCAGGACAGGGAAGATCTTACATGTTATGCTGACTGTGGAGAATAAATAGATGAAACATGATTGAGGCATACTGAAGTTCTTAGAAACAGTAGAGTCTAGAAAAGGTGATCGTGATTTATCATGAAAAGTGAAAGTGTTAGTCGCTTAGTTGTGTCTGATTTTGTGACCCCATGGACTGAGGCCTGCCAGGTTCCTTTGTCCATAGAATTCTCCAGGCAAGAATACTGGAGTGGGTTGCCATGCCCTTTTCCAGGAGATCTTCCTGCCCCAGGGATCGAATACATGTCTCCCACATTGCAGGCAGATTCTTTACCATTCGAGCCACCAGGGAAGCCTAAGTGATTTACGATAAAGTGACTTATCATAGGGAACACTAAAAGGCGAATGCAGAGATAATAAAGGGAAACAAGAAGGTGGACACAACTGCCAAAAGGGTGACCCTGGAACAGTAATTAGGCAGCTATCCCTTACATCTTGAAGGGCAGATCCATTCAATTACTCCCCAGTCTACACAAAGGAAGACAGACAAGGCCTGAAAATGAGGCTTCAATAGAGATCTAGGAGGCCATGAAAGTGAAAGTTGCTTAGTCATGTCTGACTCTTTGCGATCCCATGGACTGTATAGTCCATGGATTTCTCCAGGCCAGAATACTGGAGTGGGTAGTCATGAGTGGATATTTAATGAACATGGCAAATACTGTCTCCCAGCTTCAGCCTGTCAAGCCATGAGGAAGGCTCATCAAGAAACCCACTGTGGGAGCTGTGACCTACTGATAACTTTAGGAAGCTAAAGGACTTGTTTGAGATATCTATCTTAAAACATTTCTGTGATAGCATTTACATAAGAGCTGTATTTATTATTATAATGTGTTTATCCTCCTGGACCCAGAGTGTTTACTTACTAAGACATAAAGTGATTTGAGTGCTTTATTGATGAGACTCATCTTACCTATGTTCTATGACAATTCAAGGACGGTATTCAGAATAAATTTCCAATGTATGTGTAAAAAAAAAAGAAAGAAACTCACTGTGGGAGGGAAGCCCTATTTAATTGGTTAGTTGAGGTCACAGTAACTCTTGGCATGAAAAGTAACAACCCCAAAATGAGAAACCCCCACATAAGGCCCATTCATACCAAAGGGACATATCCTGAGAGGACTGGCAAATTGATTACATTGTCATACTGAGAGCATGGGCAACTTCAGGAATCTCCTGGTGCTAGTGGACATTTTTTCAGGTGGATAGAAGCATTTCCCACTAGAACTGAAATGGCAGCTGAAGTGGCTGAAGCATTACTAAAAGAACTAACCCCCAGGTTTGCACTTATAGGATCCCTAGAAAGAGATAATGGTCCAGCCTTTGTGTATCAAGTCACTAAGGGGATAGATAACGAGTGCCCTGGGCCTATTCTGGACCTTGCACTCAGTCTGGAGACCCCAATTATTAGGGAAAGTATATAAATCCAGTCAGACCTTGAAATAAACCTCTTGTTTAAGGAAACTCTGCATCAGGAAATTAGCCCCAAGGGGTTAAAGCTAAGTGCTTTCTGACTCATGTATAGTAGACCCATTCCCCATGCCTGAGAGAAGAGACACTTAACCTCCTTGAAATGGAACAATTCAGTATGCCTCCAGGTAGGAGAAATCATGAAAACTCTGATGGAATATGCTAACTTTGGGCAATCAGCATCAACTTGCCCTCCATATCCCTTCCCGCCAGGAGACTGGGTGAACCTAAGAACCTGGAAAACCAGCCTACAAGACCAGCTCACTCCTAAGTGGAGCAGATACCGCTTGGTGATCTGAACCACCCACTCTCCTCTGAAGCTGCAAAGGGTTGCCTCATGGGTGCTTCGCACTCAAGTGAAGAGCATCCCAACCTCCCGAGAGACAACCTGGAGCAAGGAACCCCCTTGACTACCCTCTCTTCCCTGAAGCTTCTCTTCTGAGAAACAACTAAAGTCTCGACCAGGGAGATTCAGGCCACAGCAGTGAGCCTCTACATCAGGGCACACTTTCCCCTATGGACAAAAGACCTAGAAACCTGCATTTTTAGAAAAAAATTGACATATGACCAATATTCTCTGGCTAATATTTGAACCGTGAATCTTAAATCGTCCAGTGTCTGTTGTCTCCAGAAAGAGAAACAGTGGTCACTCAGCAACACACTGAGAGCTGAGTCCTGATGATATACACATATAAAGGCAGCTGGGTGAAGCTCTGCCCCTCTACTTGGCTATGACGACCACCCAAATCTGCAGAAAACAGTTACAAGGACAGACCTGCACCCTCTCAGTGCCCCTCCAGGATGAGGAGTAGAACAAGAGACAGAGGAGGGATTTGTCACTGCTGAAGCTTATGAATAATTCCTGGGGTATAAAAAAAGAACCTGGGTAATAAAGTCTAACCTTTTCTTCTTTTCCTTTGTGCATCCTCCAGGTTCATTTGCTCGTAGGGTGCCACAAGCAGAGACCTTGCTCCCCAGCGCTTCAGATGAGAGTTCCTAGGGTGAAATGGCGGGGCTGACACCTCAGCTCTGCGGGCACGTAGAGACGCTGCACCGGTACTCAGTTCAAGATGGCGGTGGCAAGTTCACGTGCAGACGCCTCCTGGCACTGAGATCTGGAGCCTGAGCAGCAAGCACTGCTGCGCCCGACCTGCAAGAGCTCCAACCCCTGCTGCCGCTGAGAATCCAGTAAAACAGTTGCGTTGACAGCCTGTTGAGAGCCTATTCTCTAGAGCAGGAGCTTGCATCTCTCCATTCTTTGATTAAAGAATTAAGCTTTTATTTGCTTCTGAAACAAACTGAAGTCTTGTTCTGTTGGCTATAATGACACTGGGCAGAAGGACCTTTGCTGGGGACCAACTCAGGAGAGTTGGTAACAGGGGTTCAGTTTTCTTTCAATGCAACCACACAGTTCTTTGCTTCTATATCTCCAGGAAACATGCTGAGCTTTCTCAGTGGTAAAGAAACTCCCTTTCTCACTTGAGTTAAATGAAGCACAAGCCTCCTTCATCCTTTCCCTCACTGAGAGGAGGACAGAATGCATAGCACATTAACAATTCTCCAAATAAATCTTTTCTTCCTTTACAACTTCAATTTTTTTTTAAATCTCCTTAGGTGAAGTGGTGGGTTAGGGGTCCACAAAGTATTTTTAGCTACTGCTTTGTCAAATCCTTCCTGGATGGTCTAGCTTTAATTAGGAATGCCATGAACTTTGACACTTATTGGCCATGGGGCCTTATCCAAAATTAAGGCAAAAATTGTGCCATGTGAACATTTTGTTGCATTGACTACTGAATGCATTCCGACACAGTGAAAAGGAAAATACTGCAATTTATAAAAACTAACTGCATCTACTACATCTCTTTATCTTACCAGGGAAATATCGTAGTTCATCTCAGGGAAGATGAATTTTTTTTTTTTACTTAACAAAATAAGCTAAGGGATATCTTTCATTTGAAAAGGTGATTCTGGCAGTTCTGCAAGAAGGTGAAACAAAGAGAGTGCTGATGTGTTGTGCTCAATAAGTGTGAGGAAGTCTTGAATTTTCCAGGGAAGAGGAGCAAAGGGGGCCTGGAAAAGCAACTCAGTGGGGAACTCAGTTGAGTGGTTTGATAGGAGAGAGGGCTCAGAAGCCTATTGGGAGGTCATGGCCTAAGGAGAAAGGATGATTAATGACAGAAATTTTACAAGGATGCCTAATATTAACTGTTGCAGTGTTTAGCCCCAAGCCTTTATTACAAGTAGGCTATACACACTGACCTTGTGTTAGAGGTGTCTTTAGGAAGTTAAAGTAAAAAGGGCCTTATGCAATGTTTGGGATGATGTTAAACACGGGAAACAAGTAGACCAAGTGGGAGCAGGAAATTAAAATGAGACCCGACTATGAGAGGTGACTCTTGGGAAAGGCACAGATCTTTCCATTATATGGGATCAAGGGTTGGGGCACTTAAAATTTTTTTCATTATAGAAGTTTTGAAAAACACTCAAACACAGCAATAAGATCTTGGTTACCTTTCACTCAGTTAAAAAAAAAAATTGCGGCTTTTTTGGTTTGTTTTTTAAGGAAAAAGTGAATTCATAAGGATAAAGGATTTGTGGAGGGGGAGACATGAAGGGCTCATCTGGGTTACAGTTGCAAAATGGGAGATTGGGAGGCTACCATAAGGTTCTGTGAGTAGTGGTAGAATCAGTTCCCTTACATATCAATACCTTTTCTATGGGAGACCTATTATATTTTAAAGATTTTTTTCCCAAGAAGTAACACCAATTTCCCATTATTCTCACCCAGTGCTAACAATTTATTTGAGAAAGATGTGTCTTTGTCCATTTTGTCAGATGTATTTATCAGTGTATGCATGCATTTGGTAAGGGACTGCATAGAGTATATTATTAGTTAGGAATTTTTCAGTATCCCAAAAGTGGTTTAAAGAAACAAAAACCACATTTCCTACTTTACATTTCAAGAAGTCCAGAGGCAGAGTAGTTCCAGGGCTGATTCAGTGTTCTGAATGTCAACAAAGACCCAGGCTCTTTCCATTGTTTCACTGTGCCATGGTCAGTGTTTTGACTTCCCTAGAAACCAAGTAGTCAATGAATAAATTTTGCTTCTTTTATGTTTATTTAATATTTTCTCATAACTTCAGTAGTTTTTCATTAATTTTTTACTCTTTCTATTTTATGTCTATATCTAGATATAATTCCATATCTTATATAACCATTCCATATGGAACCACTCTGGAATATTCTTTTTCTTCCATTTCCATTTCTGGTGCCATTAATCCAATTCAAGCACCTGTTTTATGCAAGCTATTACTGTAGTTTCCTAGTTGGCTCCTCATTTTCTTTCAGCCCATATTTGTCCTAAATGCTACTGACATGTTGATCTTTACATACTAATTTTATTGAAGTGTCTATTCTCATTAGCCTTGTCATTCTACAGCATTCAGTCCTAGTATTCAGTCTCCATGATCCAGCATTAAGAATAAAGACAATACACCAAAGATGGAGGTGTAGAAAAGGGAAAAGAACCTCGGTCTTTTATGATATTATTGAGCCCCAGATCCATTTAGCCTCAGACCTGCAACAAATCTAGACTTCTTGGTATACAAGATAACAGTATTCCTTACTGCTTAAACCAAATCGAGTTGGGATTTTCTGATGTAGGCAGCAACAGTCATCCTGAATGATATAGGGCCTTACACTAGGGCCGGTGAGCTGTGTAGGACATCAGAGATCACACAGAAAGAGCCTGCATAGTAGGTTCCCAGACTGAGTTAAGCACTGCTGGTAATCAAACCACGGGCTAGGAGGGCAATAAGAAGATGCACAGAATGTTTGAATAGCTCTAACAAGGAAGGGGAGAAGGCCATGGCACCCCTCTCCAGTACTCTTGCCTAGAAAGTCCCATGGATGGAGGAGCCTGGTGGGCTGCAGTCCATGGGGTCGCACAGAGTCGGACACAACTGAAGCGACTTAGCAGCAGCAGCAGCAACAAGGAAGGGCCCCCTTATCTCACTGTCCAGGACTGGGTCATGGGTGTGAGGAAGAGGATGATCATGAATGCAGTGGTGCTAGAGGGGCAAGTGCAATGGCCACCACATTTGTCTTTAATTGAATGGGTAGACATACATATTGTTTTGTTGAATTCTTGCTTTCTGATCCATAATTTCATAGGCCTTTAAAACCAGTAGCTTAGTGCTGTTGTACCCATATATGGTTGTTCATTTACGTGAACCCAACAGAATCCAACAAAATACAAAACTGAGCAAACTCCCTTCCTCAAATATCCTGCTTTATCGATCTGGTATAAAGCCAAGGAATCTGTTTTTAAAAAACACTTCTCAAGATTTGCCAATTACTTCTTTGGATGTTATCTAGTCTAGTCATCTTTATTTTTTCCCCCCTGCTAATGAGATAAACCAAAAACATGAGAGGTTTAAGTGACAGGAGTGTTTTCCCCATATTTCAGGTGGGGTAAATAGGTACAAGTGAGCATATCATTCAGCTTCCAGATCTAGAGCTTTCTTTATTGACACTTTCCCTAGTGTCAGAGTCATCCTTGGAAAGCTCCATAATGGATTCAGTTCAAGAACAACACACACACACACACACACACACACACACAATGGCACCCCTCTCCAGTACTCTTGCCTAGAAAGTCCCATGGATGGAGGAGCCTGGTGGGCTGCAGTCCATGGGGTCGCACAGAGTCGGACACAACTGAAGCGACTTAGCAGCAGCAGCAGCAACAAGGAAGGGCCCCCATATCTCACTGTCCAGGACTGGGTCATGGGTGTGAGGAAGAGGATGATCATGAATGCAGTGGTGCTAGAGGGGCAAGTGCAATGGCCACCACATTTGTCTTTAATTGAATGGGTAGACATACATATTGTTTTGTTGAATTCTTGCTTTCTGATCCATAATTTCATAGGCCTTTAAAACCAGTAGCTTAGTGCTGTTGTACCCATATATGGTTGTTCATTTACGTGAACCCAACAGAATCCAACAAAATACAAAACTGAGCAAACTCCCTTCCTCAAATATCCTGCTTTATCGATCTGGTATAAAGCCAAGGAATCTGTTTTTAAAAAACACTTCTCAAGATTTGCCAATTACTTCTTTGGATGTTATCTAGTCTAGTCATCTTTATTTTTTCCCCCCTGCTAATGAGATAAACCAAAAACATGAGAGGTTTAAGTGACAGGAGTGTTTTCCCCATATTTCAGGTGGGGTAAATAGGTACAAGTGAGCATATCATTCAGCTTCCAGATCTAGAGCTTTCTTTATTGACACTTTCCCTAGTGTCAGAGTCATCCTTGGAAAGCTCCATAATGGATTCAGTTCAAGAACAACACACACACACACACACACACACACACACACACATTTTTCTTACCTTTTCCTTTTTCTCCTACAAAGTAGAGAGTAAACAATATGAGATTATTTGCTTAATTAAGGGATCTGGTTAGACAGAATCTAATTAAGGGAGATTTTATTTAAATCAGAGCAATAATGACAAGATTTGAACTTCAGCGAGTGAGCAAATTGCTTTTACCTCTGCTGCTGCTGCTGCTAAGTTGCTTCAGTCGTGTCCGACTCTGTGTGACCCCACAGACGGCAGCCCACCAGGCTCCCCCATCCCTGGGAATCTCCAGGCAAGAACACTGGAGTGGGTTGCCATTTCCTTCTCCAATGCAGGAAAGTGAAAAGTGAAAGTGAAGTCACTCAGTCGTGTCCGACTCTTAGCGACTCCATGGACTGCAGCCTACCAGGCTCCTCTGTCCACGGGATTTTCCAGGCGAAAGTACTGGAGTGGGGTGCCATTGCCTTCTCCAGCTTTTACCTCTACATGTTGAATTTACCTCAGCAATTTCCTCTTAGTTCTTCAAGAAGGAAATATAAACATTTTGCCAACTTAAAATCTCATACTCACTTATGTGTAGCTAAAGTCATTTGATGGTCACAATTGTGCAGACAGTGTCTCTTTTTTAACCCTCCCAAAGGAAATATAAACATTTTGCCAACTTAAAATCTCATACTCACTTATGTGTAGCTAAAGTCATTTGATGGTCACAATTGTGCAGACAGTGTCTCTTTTTTAACCCTTCCAGTGTTTAAGAAAAGGAATTCTGTAAACCTTCCTGTGATATTTACATTATTTTCTGATTTTTAATTCTCCTTTCCTTCACAGTAAAAGATTGTTTAAACTTATCAAAATCACTTTGATTTTACACCTACGGTCGGGATCCTAACATCTCGATTTTCGACACTTATAAATGCTTTAATAGATACATGGACAGTAATTTAGTTTGACTTAAATGTAATAATCAAGCCCATTTATCTAGGCTGACAAGATTTCATTTCCTAATGATCTTTTATTGTAAATTTATTTGATTTCCTTTAATATATTATCTCATTTCTCATCGCCTTTCCTTCAGAAAAATATGAATAATTTTGTATGGAATTATGAAGACTTGGCCTTGAGCTGACAGCTCTGAGAGGCACTGAATATCTCCACCCTTTTAAATAAATTACATAGTTTGATAACAAAGTCCCAAGAAGAAGGGAACATTAGTTTATCAAGAAGTTATTCTAAAAGACACTGAGGATGGTATTTCCAGGGGTTCTTGCTTTCTTTGCAAGAATGGGAACCAAAAGGGACTTTCTTAGTGGTCCAGGGGCTAAGACTGCACCCCCCCTCAATGCAGGGGACCTTCATTCTACCCCTGTTCAAGGAACTATATCCCACATGCTGCAGCTAAGAATTCACAGCACAACTAAAAGATCCTTCATACTGCAACAAATATTGAAGATCTTGTGTGGCACAACTGAGACGGGTGCAGTCAAAAAAAGAAAAATCCTGGGCACCAACATAATCAGGCCAATCTGACTCCAGTTCTACATTTTCAACTGCCTCCTTGAGCTCTGAGTATCCCACAGTCAATGCTCAAACTTTGGTTATAAAACCAGACTTAGCTTCTTTTCTCCAAAATGCCCCCTCCTCCTACATTTATATTTCTATTAATGATATCACCATCCAGTAAGTCAGTCAAGCTGAAAATGGACAAGACATTTTAGAGACCTCCCACTTTCCAAAACACTCAACCTATCCCAATGTCTTGACTCCCATAAATTCTAAATAGTTCTCAAAACTGTCCCCATTTCTTTCTTTCTGCTACTGTCCTCATGATTCTTGTCTGTACAATCATTACAGCTTCCTACTCGGTGTCTCTGCCTCCAGTCTCACCCCATCCAAGCCAGTGCACAGGTCATCCTTATGAAAAAACCACTCTGACTTAACTTCTTATCTGAATAGTCTTCATTAGCTCCCTATTGCCTGCAGAACTAACTCCATAGTCTTCAGCAAGGCATATGCAGTTCTTCAGGATCTGCTTCCATCTGAGTTATCCAACTTCATCTTTTGCCACTCTTCCCCGTATCTCCCCTCTTACCTCAAACTCCTCTCCATTTTTGGGGGTGCACCATGTGGTATGTAGGACCTTAGTTCCCCAGCCAGGGATCAAACTGTGTCCCCTGCATTGGAAGCGCTGAGTCTCAACCCCTAGACCACAAGGGAAGTCCCTCTTCTCCATATTTAAAGAGTAAACTTTATAACTTCCTCTGATGATGCCCCAGCACAAGAAACCTCAGTCCCCACTGCACGTCTATATTCTGCACATGCCTCTAAGGTACTATTTACTAATTGCTGTAATTATTCAGTCATTTCTCTCCCTCACTGGTCAATATGACCCTAAAAAGGAAACACTGTATTCTATTTGTTTCCTCAGTTCCTAGTGCAATGTTTGGCATAATAATTACATAATGGATATTCACTGAATGAAGAGCTGAATGACTGAATAAACTCCAAAAGGCTGTTTAAATTACTTCCTTTTGCAGGATGTCTTATTGTTGTCTCTGTGAAGCACGACTGAAATTTGCTATTTATTATATTTGTTGAAATGGCACTCGATCTGTGTGTCACAATTCCATAGTAGAAAGAAATGCCAATATAAGATGTAATTTAGAAGCCTGTACTTGTGATATAAATGTAGGCTGTTCACAATTTTAATAATTTTTAAAAACCCTGTTGCAAAATTATATTTTCTTTTTCCTCCCAGCCCCACCCCTTCTATAAACACCCTATACATGTTTGTTTATGTTGTAGAGAAGCCTTCCATATTAGCTTCCCCCCATCAGCTTTATTGAGATATAATTGACAAATAATATTGTGTAAACTTAGGGTGTACAATGTGATGATTTGATATACATATATATATATATTATGAAATTATTACCACAATAAGGTTAACACACCTATCATCTCACAGAGTTACGTGTGTGTGTGTGTGTGTGTGTGTGT
>SJYT01060942.1:0-40716 GCA_006410635.1 Cephalophus harveyi
TGGCAAATATAGACTTAGAACAATGGGAGTGAGGATATTTCTATCCAAAAAGACTACTTTGGCAAATTGCTATTTTTTTCTGTCAAGCTGTTTCTCCCCAGAAAACTAATCACTTTTAGAATCAAAGAAACTTTGACATACTGAGACATACTGAGAATTCTAGTGGTTCAAGTGGCTCAGTTAAAGAATCTGTCCTTAATTTACACTGGGCAAGGAACAATTCAAGATATTAAGGGACATATAACTGATTTGAAAATGTGAATAATATGCTAGAAATTAGTTATATAAAGAGAGAATAGATTGTCTATTTGCTAATGACCTCTTTCTGAAAGAAAACTATTTTTTCCACCTGTTTTTTCTAAGGGGGCCAAGTGCTGCAGAACCTTTAAAGGAGAATTTTGCAGATACCTTAGCAAAAGGAAAAGTAACACAGGCAAGTGGCACATCCTGAAAGACAGAACAGTACTTATCCAGAAACTGAGCAGTCAAACCACAGCTGGGAAGAGACTTGGCCTACGTATGGTAAAGGGAACTGTCCAAAGTTCAGGCGGGAAAAAAACAGAAGCAAAACCAATGAATCACTGATGCAGTCATTAGTATGTTTATTGTGCACACGCCACAAAACTATAGTTTGCAAGACACGAGCACACAAACCAAGACTTGGAATGAGGCTCTGAAGTATATTGTTATTAATATAAAGTAGCTTATACAGTGTGGAGGCAGTGATTGTTTATTCTTCACAGTGTTTCATGACAATATTAGAATTTCCTTAAATGAAAGAAATTGGTTCATGATGATCTCATATCAATTTAGGTAAACAGTTTTAGTTTTACTAATGGTTTCCAGAGGCATAAGCAAGAAGTGACCCAGATCAAGTTAGCATCATTCATCTTGCAAAATGAGGTAAATTAATCTTTGCTTTTATAACTAAACGGGTTTTGTCCGCTCAAGGAATTTTCAAGTCTAGTTTCCGTTTGTGTTTGATTTTAACAATTACCCGCTTTGTTCTTTCTCTCAGCAAGCTCAGAGTCTGAGCAACTTGTCTAGCAACTTATATGCCGTAATGCTGTAGAATGTGAGCAACTTGTATAGCAGAGTATGAGCAAATTGATAACTTTTGATTACTGCTCTTGGTGTAGCCAGGCTGAAGATTCACTGAATCCAGTAGTCATCAAGATTGAGGGTCCTGTAATTGCTGTTACCAACAGTTGCATCAACATCATAGACCTCCTCAAGTTGTCTAATGCTGATGGATATCACTGATGTATGTGTGGCTGCTGAAAGGTATTTAAAACTCTTAAGAGGATACAACACACTAGAAAGGTTAATATAATGACTATAAGGAGGTCAGTAGCCAAGAACTGAAAAATTCCCCAGAGCAGAGATTTTCAGAGGCCAAGATTTCACCAATGAAATAGCTCGAATGGGTTATAATCAGATTCGGACTTTACCTTTCTAAGTCAATCTACCTTTTTTGAGTGATTCACATAGCCCAACATAATGTATGAGCAATCACATATTCTCTTGGCTACGTAGAACAGGATGAATGTGAGGGTGTTTTATTTCAGGAGGGAGTGTTACAGGTGAGTCTTCACCTAAACTGGGTGTCTGTGTAATGTGAACTGTCAGGTAATTTAATAAGAAGTGTTTCTATGGAAACAAAGAAAACCAAGGGTAATAGTTTCAGCAAATTATATATTCAGTTTTGAAATTTGGAGAACAGCTAGTTGAGAATATTTCTAGGTTTGAGTTCAAAGCATCTTTAGCAGATGGAGTGAGGGTGGCAGTCTCAGTTGGATGGATTTCCTGGTTTGCAGTTTGACTATATATATATGTTAATTGATGGATAATTACAATATTGAGATGGCCCCTGCCATACATCAACATGAATCGGCCCACAGACATACATTTGTCCCCTCCCTCCTGAACCCCCCTCCTACTTCCCTCCCCACCCCATCCCTCCAGGTTGTTACAGAGTACTGACTTTGGGTTCCCTGTGTCATACCTCAAGCAGTTTGACTATCTTTGATGAAGTTGTCAGCTGTTCTGTTGAACTTTCTTGAGTGGCCCACACAGCAACAGGCCTGAAGGTTGTCCATGTGAAATTTATTGTGCTGATGTCTCTGAAGTTTAAAGTTAATAACACAGCCCCCAAGACAACAAACTGGACCAGAATCTGAGAATGGGTATGCTAGAGTTTTCTACTGAGATACAATTTTTATAGTTACCCATTTTTGCCAAAGATATTTACAGTGAAACTAATTTGTTTGTTAAAACAAAAGGTCTAGTCTTAGTATTCATATCCATGTAGTAACAATAGTAATTCTATGCATATTCTCAAATATAACATTTTAGCCTAAGTTTTATTGATTAAAGTCAACCTTAGTTCTTTAACAGTATCTGGTAATAAGGAATCTCAGATTAAATTTTTAAAGTTTCTTTAGGATAAGAAACTAAGCTAAGAACTTGTCTAAATGTGTCCTACTACAAGAAGATAAGATTCTTATTGGACTTATATAAACACATATATTGTCATGAAAAATAAAAAAAATATTTAATAAAGGTTTCTGAATTCTGGAGGGATTGGATAGAGAGAAAAAAATGTTTTAACTTTTGTTTACAGAAGTATGCTTTATCAAACAGGTATGAGTATAAGTAGCTTTTTTAAGAGAAGAGAAAAAGGGTCCTTTAAATCTGGAAAATAAAACATTAAAGAATGAACAGTGTTTTAAATGAAGTCATAAAAATTGTAATCATCTTCATCAGTTCATTCAGTCTCCTGTAATTAATTTTTGTTTTGCTTCATCTTGGTTTTGAAGCTTTATGATTCTATCAGTTTTCCATTAAACTTCAGAAATTCTTGCTCAGTTCAGTAATATGATCTTAAAGTTATCAGAAACCTGTATTCTAAAGTTCTTGCCAGCATCTTTTCCATGAATCTGTTTGCAGATTCATTTTGCTGTAGTCGATTGTAAATGCTTTCAGAGAAGAATGGAGCATAAAAAGGCTTAAAAATAACCATCGTTCAGGATCTCGTGAGAGAAAGTTCACCTGAATGATACAGTTGAGAAACAAATAGTTATTTTTATGATATGCAGTATTATAAAATAATAACTGGAATTATGACTAAGAGCATTGTACCATGACATATCAGATTTTTAGGAATTTTGTGTAATTTCTGGAGCACTTATATAGCCATGTAAATGTAATCTAAGAAGTAATCTAAAAAAACATTATTTTATTTTACCATGTTTCCCATGCAACTTAACATATCAAATAAGCCTAAATAAATTAACATTTTTCTTTTATAAGGAGAGAGAGAGTATCTCTTGGGATCTTCCATGGGCCCTCTGGAAAATCCCAAAGTTAGTTTAAGGTCAAAAAGACAACTCAGAATTTGATTTGGGGAAGTTTGTCCAAAATGTCAAAAGGTTTAAAACACTTGAACAAATAGGATTACAGGTCATTGTAAACAATACCTAGTTATCTATTCAACCATAGTGACAAAGGATTTCAAAGAATAATCGAGGAAGTTATATAGTTGTAAAAAACCTTAGCTCTTTTAATAGAGAGGACTCAGTTTTCTTAATCAAAAATGTGATGAAGACAATGTGAAGCCCCAGAAATTATTTTTATAAAACACAGAATCCTTGTTTTCTAGGCAGGTTACTTTAAGGATAAGAAAGACCTTGCAGAAACTTATTAGGAGCAGACCAATGGTCTAATACAATTTTGTCCTTTTAGCAGATGACAGCATATTAAGTTTTAGTTTTACATAAGGACATTACTTATTAAAGATTATTTTTAAAACCTTTATAATAAGTCCATTCAATTTCAGCCAGCTTTCACTTCACAACATAAAATTCCTTTCTACAAACCTGTGACTTTCTATATTCATTTAGCTTTGGTCTTATTCATTTCCTTTCTTACTCTGGAGCAAGTAGTTACTTTATTTTAGACACCTTTACCCTCTTTTTCCTTAACAAAAACACATTTTATATTCCTTGCATACTCTGAATTTAAAAATACATCCCATTTTCTTCCCATATTTTGTATGGAAAATTATTTACCTTCATTCATTGTTTCCTATAGTTTTGTCCTACATATTAATTACAAAATTTAACCTTTAGTAGCTTTTGCCTTCCAGTGAAGGCTAGGAAAGAGGTGCTTATCAGTTGTCTATCACATGTTAGCATCCTCTGGTGGATTAGCTTCCCAGGTGGCTCAGTGGTAAAGAACATGCCTGACAATGCAGGAGACAGTCAGTCAGTCAGTTCAGTCACTCAGTTGTGTCCGACTCTTTGCGACCCCATTAATCGCAGCACGCCAGGCCTCCCTGTCCATCACCAACTTCCGGAGTTCACCCAGACTCGCGTCCATCGAGTCAGTGATGCCATCCAGCCATCTCATGCTCTGTCGTCCCCTTCTCCTGCTGCCCCCAATCCCTCCCAGCATCAGAGTCTTTTCCAATGAGTCAGCTCTTCGCATGAGGTGGCCAAAGTACTGGAGTTTCAGCTTTAGCATCATTCCTTCCAAAGAACACCCAGGACCGATCTCCTTTAGAATGGAGGGAACAGTAAGAGACAACAATTGATCCCTGATTTGGGAATGATTTGGAAAGACCCCCTGGAGGAGGAAATGGCAACCTACTCCAGTAATCCCACGAATACAGGACCCTGGTGGGCTACAGTCCTTGGGGTCACGAAGAGTCAGACATGACTGAGCGTCTGAGCACCAGGAACAGTAAGAGACAACAATTGATCCCTGATTTGGGAATGATTTGGAAAGACCCCCTGGAGGAGGAAATGGCAACCTACTCCAGTAATCCCACGAATACAGGACCCTGGTGGGCTACAGTCCTTGGGGTCACGAAGAGTCAGACATGACTGAGCGTCTGAGCACCACCACTGAGCAAATTTATAAATGTATAATTATGCAAACTTGTACTTTTTAAAGATATGTTTTTTATAGTATAACTTTTACTGTGGTAAAAGACATTTATTAATAGACCCAATCATCTTTTGTTTGTCTGTAAAAATTAAAAAGCCAAAAGTAGATGAACATGTTTAATGATCAATGTCTCAGTATATTCAGTTCAGTTCAGTCGCTCAGTCGTGTCCGACTCTTTGCGACCCCATATTATTGATATTTCTCCTGGCAATCTTGATTCCAGCTTGTGTTTCTTCCAGTCCAGCGTTTCTCATGATGTACTCTGCATAGAAGTTAAATAAGCAGGGTGACAATATACAGCCTTGACGGACTCCTTTTCCTATTTGGAACCAGTCTGTTGTTCCATGTCCAGTTCTAACTGTTGCTTCCTGACCTGCATACAGATTTCTCAAGAGGCAGGTTAGGTGGTCTGGTATTCCCATCTTTTTCAGAATTATTATCTTATTGGAAATAATCTAGATATTCAATGAATATATATTATTTAGTTTAACTTAATATAAACTTTTATCTTGTTTATTTAAATTACTTGTTTTTAACAATCATTCCTAGTTGTTAGACATTAAACAACTAAACGTCCTCTTATTTTTCTTATTGACAAATTTTGTAACATAGAGATAGCATGAGCTTATGTGACAGAGCAAACCCAGGTAGGAAAAATTGTATGTTTTTATTACATTTAATGTCAACAACTCTGAAGACACATCTGTTTTTATTGAACCAATAAACTTAAACTACATTTTTTCCAAAGTATTCTTCTATTAAATTTTGTTTTAGTTTTATATAATTTTTAAAACTTACTTTTCCTTTACAGTTATTACAAAATGTTGACTGCATTCCCCAAGTTGTACCATACATTCTTATAGCATCTCTTACACCTAATTGCTTGGACTTCCCACTTCTTCACCCTGAGGTTGCCCCTGCCGCATGCACTGGTAACTGCTAATTTGTTCTATCTCTGAGATTCCTTTTTGTTTGTTTGTTATATTCACTGTCACAGTTCAGTGCACTGTTTTTGATATATTTTTTAGATTCCACTTATAAGTGATATAATATAGCATTTGTCTTTCTCTGACTTATTTCACTTAGCGTAATGTCCTCTAAGTCCATCCACATTGCTGCAGTTGGTAATATTTCATTTTTTTGTAGGTGAGTAGTATTCCGTTGTATATGTACACCACATCTTCTTTACCCGTTCATCTGTTCAGGGACAGACAACTCTGCTTGCTTCCATATCTTAGCTATTGTAAATCATGTTGCTATGAACATTGGGGTGCATGTATCTTTGAACGAGTGTCTTTGTTTTTTTCTGATATATAGCTCAGGAGTGGAATTGCTGTGTTATATGGTAGCTCTATTTCTAGTTTTTTGAGAAATCGCCATACTGTTTTCCACAGTGGATGCAATAATGTACATTCCCATCAGTGAGTCCACCGGGTTCCCTTTTCTCTACATCGTCACCGACATTTGTTACTTGTGTTCTTTTTGACGATAGTCATTTTGACAGGTGTGAGGTGATATCTCATTATGGTTTTGAATTTCCCTGTTAATTAGTGATGTTGAGCATCCTTTCATGTGTCTGTTGGTCATCTGCATTTCCTCTTTGGAAAAATGTCTACTCAGTTCTATGCCCATTTTGTAATCAGATTGTTTGCTTTCTTATGTAGAGTTGTATGAATTGTTTATACATGTTGGATATTAATCCCCTTTCAGTCACATCACTTGCAAATATTTTTCCCATTCAGTAGGTTACCTTTTCTTTTGTCAATAGCTCACATTACTATGCAAAAGCTTTTAAGTTTTATTAGATCTCTTTTTTTTTTTCTTTTATTTCCTTTACTTTAGGAGATGGATCCAAAAAAAAATATTGTTGTGATTTAAAGAGTGCTCTGCCTATGTTTTCTTCTAGGAGTTAAACTAGCTTCCATTTATCAAAGATTATCCCATGTCATGTTAGCCTGAAAAACATTTGGGTTAGATTTTGTATTCTGAGAAGTTTAGGGAAATTTAATTTATATAAACATTACTTTTCTTTAACTCAACCAAATATAACTCTTTTTAAAATATCACACAAAAATAATATACACACACACATAAACATAGACAGACATGAATACAGGTCTTTTAGCCTTCATTTAAAATTTTTAGCCATGTCTCAGGTACAAAACTCAAAAGAAAAACTGGATCCAAATTGTGTTTCTGGCAGGTGGACTAAGTTAAGATAACCTGCTTAGATGGACAGTCTTCTTTTGCAAAAGGTTTCTGGGGCATCCTGTAAGGATTCTTTTAGAAAAGATACTTTTGGAGTCATTTTGTCTTTTAGACACTTCTTGCTTCTTCGCTTCTTCATACCAGTCAAAGAATGCACTCCATTGTCCCTGAGAAGTTTGGGATTTTCTCTTTTCAAGAGTGTCTCTTACGGTGGACTTTTCTAAACTGAAATTTCCCCATAGTGGCCACTGTCATTCTAAATCATCTAAAAGTTCACTCATTTTTCTGGAAAGGCACAAGATCCTGATCCATAGTGGGCGTACATATAAAAGAGGGAGTCTTTAAAGGGAGAAGGAGATTCAGATCAGATGGAACTTATTTCTACCTTTAGGTTTCCTGAAACAAATGATCTATGCGGAGCCCAGGAATCCTACTGCTGCCTAAACCCCGGGGGAATCACAGGTTCCTGCCATCTGAGTCAGACTTCTAAAGAAGCTTACACATACAGAAACAGAAAGCAATAGTGCACAGCCAAGTTGGAGAACTCAGAATGCAGAGAGGAGAGCTCAGATCCGAGAGACCTGCCCCCGAGACTGCAGGGTCCGTGAGGAAGGAGCAGACACAATGGGCTCCCTGGGTCCTGGCACCTGTTGCTCATCGACCTTGGCGTCACTGGGGATCTTCTCTGGATTCTACTTCAGATGCTGTGAACTGCCAAAAGTTTAGGAAAGAAGCAGAAGTAAAACCAGTAAATCACTGAAGTAGTCATATTAGTTTAAGTTTATTGTGCACATACCAAAAATAAAGAGTTTGCAAGACAGGAGCCCTCAAACCAAGACATGGAACAAGGTTCAGAGGCATATTGTTATAAAGCATTACACAGTGTGATGTGTGTGCTCGGTAGTGTCTGACTCTTTGGGACCCCATGGATTGTAGCCCGCCAGGCTCCCCTGTCCATGGGATTTCCCAGGCAAAAATACTGGAGTGGGTTGCATTTCCTCCTCCAGGGAATCTTCCCAACCCAGGGATCGAACCTGAGTCCTCTGCACCTTCTGCATTGGCAGTTGGATTCTTTACCACCGTGCCACCTGGGAAGCCCAACTTATATAGTATTGGCTGTTTATTCTACACAGTGGTTGTTTACAGTATTAGAATTTTCTTAAATGAAAGGGAACTGGTTAGTGATGACCTCATTATCAGTTTCAGAGAACAATTGAAGTTTCACTTTTGAGTTTCCCACAGGCAGAAGCAAGAAGTGACTCAGTTCACGTTAGCCTTGCTTGTCTTGCAAAACACACCAAATTAAGTTCTGCTTGTATAACTAAACTGATTTTGCTCAGGGCATTTTCAAGTCTGGTCCCATTTGTGTTTGATTTTAACAAAACCGAAAGGAGGCACTTGGGTGTGAGTGTCATAGGGGGTGATTTCCCTCCTCCCCTGTGCCCCTCCCTCTCACTCTCAGGAAATGGATAGCATGCAGGATACGTCTGACCCATCCTCACAGGGAAGGAGAGATGGACCACAGAAGGGAGCTGGCATCTGAGCTGGGAAGGGGGCAGCTGGGAGAGCACTGACCTGAAAAGGTAACCCAGGTCCCAAGCCAAAGCATCCTTGGTGTGGTGAAGGACATTGGCGCCTTTGGAGAGCCACCAAGGGGCACGACCAGCATCCTGTGCGAGTTAGGGAATTTGATTTTGTTTGTTTGCTTGTTTTGGCCGCCCAGCGTGTGGAATCCTAGTTCCCTGACCATGGATCAGGCCTGAGTCCCCTGCACGAGAAGTGCCGTTCCCTGGACTACCAGGGACATCCCTCTTGAGCAGTTTAGAGTTCCAGTTTCACGCCAGTCATTACTTTCTGAGAGTTGGGAAGCAGACCAGTCTCTTAGCAGGTGCTTCTAGCTTCTAGGCTAGCAGGTGCTTCCAGCCCTCTAGGGAGTGCTCAGGTGGCTCAGGCGGTAAAGTGTCTGCCTGCAGTGCGGGAGACCCGGGTTCAATCCCTGGGTTGGGAAGATCCGGGGAGAAGGAAATGGCAACCCACTCCAATATTCTTGCCTAGAAAATTCCATGGATTGAGGAGCCTGGTGGGCTACAGTCCACGGGGTCGCAAGGAGTCGGACATGGCTGAGCGACTTCGCTTTGCTTCACTTCTAGGTTGTATGGATTGTGTATGGATTGTACGGTTGGACAGATGTGTTACTCCTCTAAATGCTAAGTGTCGTTGTTCACTATGGAGCCACCTTTGTTGGTGATTTTCCTAATTTTGCTCTGAATTCCGCGATCATGCCCCTTAAGTATACCCTGTAGCCTTCTGAATGTGAAAGTGTTAGCCACTCAGCTGAGTCTGACTCTTTGCGACCCCGTGGACTGTAGACAGCCAGGCTCCTCTATCTGTGGAATTTTCCAGGCAAGAATACTGGGGTGGGTTGCCCTTCCCTTCTCCAGGGGATCTTCCCAACTTGGGGATCGAACCCAGTTCTCCCGCATTGCAGGCGGATTCTTTACTGTCTGAGCCACCAGGGTGGCCTTCTAAGTGCTTAAAATTAACAGAGGATGTAATGGTTGGATGGCATCACTGACTCAATGGACATGAGTTTGAGTAAGCTCCGGGAGTTGGTGATGGACAGGGAGGCTGGCAAGCTGCAGTCCATGGGGTCGCAAAGAGTCAGATATGATGGAGCGACTGAACTGAACTGATAATCTTATTTATTTATTTATTTTTGGCTGCACTGGGTCTTCATTGCTGCACAGGCTTTCCTCTAATTGGGGCAAGCAGGGGCTACACTTCCTTGTAGCCCGCAGGCTTATCACTGTGGTGGCTTCTCTTGTCGTGGAGGACAGGCTCTGGGGTGCACGGGTTTCGTAGTTGCAGCATGTGAGCTCAGTAGTCACGGCTCCCATGCTTTAGAGCTCGGGCTCAATAGTTGTGGCAAACAGGCTTATTTGCTCAGAGGCATGTGGGATCTTCCTGGACCAGGGATTGAACCCGTACCTCTTGCATTGGCAGACAGATTGTTTACCACTGAGCCACTGAGAAGCCCCGAGGTTGATGATTTTTGAGGTCTATTCCAGGTTGTTTGAAATGAGAAACTGCCTTAGGTCACCGGTCACACAATGTGTGTGTAACACCAGCTGGCTGTGGAAGACTAGGCATCAGGCACGTTAACGACATTTTATAAGTCCTTGGTTTCACTGATTTTTATTCTGGTGATGTAGCAGTTCTGAGTGTTCAAGGAATTCAGGTTCTGAGTTGTTGATTAGTTCCTCTGGCCTTGAGAAAGATGCAGGATGATATATGACCTTTACTGGTGCCTGTCTGAACTCTGCAAAGCAACCTCTGGTCTCAGATATTTTATGTTGTTTTTTTTTGTCCTTCCAAAGAAATCATCAGCATAATTTCTAAGAGACTGTTTGAGGGATTTTTGTACAAGGTCATACCCTGCTCCACTGAGAGAACATTAAAAGCCTATCTTACTTTCTCTTTCAGGCTCCTCACTGAATTCCTAAGCAGTCACTGTTAAGCTGGAATAAATCTGCATTTCTACTTTCTTTTTCTCAACCACAAATGGGTGAGCTCTAGTGACAGTAAGACAGCAATTTATAAAAATGGGTTTCCAGTTATTGAGCTCTTGCCATATACTTATCAAAGAGCCTGATGCGGATTAACTTCCTTAATTATCATGGCAGCGCTAGGAAGGAGGTACTATTATGATCCCATTCTATAGATGAGTAAATCAAGGCTTAGATGGGTTAAGGGATTTACACAGCATCACCCAACAACTCCCTGGAGAAGGAAGAGGCTACCCACTCCAGTATTCTTGCTTGGAGAATTCCACAGAGAGAGGAGCCTGGTGGGCTACAGTGAATGGGGTTGCAATGAGTTGGACATGACTGAGCGACTATCCCTCACTCACCCAGCAACTCAGTGGCAGAGCCTAGATTTAAAACCAGAGTCTCTGGATCAGGGACACATTCTCAGGGATCCAGCTCAGTTCTGTGTCCCCACTGTAATGGAGAGTGGAAGAAGGACCATTTTGACCATCACTTTTGGCCTTATCCTATGAGCAGCTTGTCAGTTTGTTGGATGAAGAGATCCAAGTTCCGTGCTTAGGACTTGACGATCATGTGCAGCAGTAACCTAGCATTTCTTAGCCATAGCATCCTACCACAAGCCACATAAGATTCTCCCTGCATTTCTTCTCAGATCTTGCACTTCCTCAACTTACCTGTCTTCCCGGATTTCTTTTATGCTCTGGTTTGTTTCACGTCTGTTTCAGGCCTGAGGTGTTGGTGTCAGAGCCTGGCAAGAGAGTGCCAGCATCACGAGCAGTCGTTTGTTTTGGGTTCTTGGAGCTGCGACTTTGGGTTAGAAAGGCTTGTTGCGATGCTATTTCAAAGCTCTGAATCAGGGACTTCCCACCACAAGGATTTCATTTTCAGTTAGCCTGTGATCAGACAGCTTTATAGTTTTTTTTTTTAATGTGTTTGTTTTTTGCCTTAGGGACCAAAAGACTCATAAAATAATTGCATGTGGCGAAAAGTCTAGAAAAGATTCTTTAGAACTGGTGAATCACAAATGTTAAAAGCAATCACTTCATTGTCATCTATAAAATTAATAATGTTACCCAACCTTTATTATACCTCCCAGGATGTCCTGAGGATTCATTTGATTTCAGATCTATATGGTACAACTAGCTCTTTAGGAAAAACATATGTTTTGAGTATTTGTAAGGTCTTTTTTTTAAAAAATTATATATACCATCAATCACTGCTGAGTGAGGAAGCTGTTCCTTGGCCTTAATTATTTCCCATACTTAGAGAAAACACCTGGTCACTTGGAGCTGTTGGGTATGATCTGATTCATCAGGGCAGGTTCTGTTAAATTATCATCACCTCAGAATCCATGTGCTTCTCCAGGAGCTCTGAACAGTCACTTCATTATTTTTGTGGGAAATAATGGCAGGTATCAGATAAGATATTTGGGCTGGGGTTAACAGAGTATCTGAATGTATTAGCTGTAGTAAAAGGTTCAGCTGCTGTTAAAAGAAACCCAGCAATAATGTGCCTTAAAAATGAAGGTCTGTTTCCTCATGTGTCAGTCCCTGGCGGGTGTCCCACATCAGTGGGAGAGGAGGCTTTCATGACAAGCCATGCTCAACGTAACTTCTTTCTTCTGATCATCGCCGGCTCAGCCCACGGGAAATGAGTGTTTGAAAGGTGTTCACTGGGCCAGGAAGTGGCACACACTCCTCTATTCACATTCCATTAGCAGGAGTTTCATCTGGTTGGTAATTCCCAGTGCAGAGGAGGCTGGGCAGCCAAATGCCTATTCTTCTAACGCGATGGAAGAAAGGGAGAATGGATTTTCATAGACAGGTAGCTAACAGTCTTTTAAAAATTTTTATTGAAATATAGTTGATTTACAACGTTGTGTTAGTTTCATGTGTACAGCAAAGTGATACAGATATAGATATATATATAGTGTGTGTGTGTTCTTTGTTAGATTCTTTCCCATTGTAGGTTATTTCAAGATATTAAATATAGTTCCCTATGCTTTACAGCTATGGCCCTGATGGCTCAGACAATAGTCTGCCTGCAATGCAGGCCACCCAGGTTCGTTACCTGGGTCGAGAAGATCCCCTGGAGAAGGGAATGGCAACCCACTCCAGTATTCTTGCCTGGAGAATTCCATGGACAGAGAAGCCTGGTGGGCCACAGTCCATGGGGCCGCAAAGAGTCGGACATGACTGAGCAACTAACACTTACTTATATGCTATACAGTAGGTCCTTGTTGGTTATCTAACCCACTCCAGTGTTCTTGCCTGGAGAATCCCAGGGACGGGGGAGCCTGGTGGGCTGCCGTCTATGGAGTCGCACAGAGTCGGGCACGACTGAAGCGACTTAGCAGCAGCAGCAGCAGCAGCAGCAGTGTGTATTTGTTATTTCCAAATTCCTAATTTATTCCCGCCTCCGCCAACCTTTCCCCTTTGGTAACCATAAGTTTGTTTTCTATGTCTGTGAGTCTCTTTCTGTTTTGTAAATAATTTCATTTGTATCATTTTTTTTTTAATGTTTAACTTTTAATTTTATATTATAGTTGATTAACAATGTTGTGTTAGTGCCAGGTGTACAGCAGAGTGATTCAATTATACATGTACATGTATCTATTCTTTTTCAAATTCTTTTCCCATTTAGGTTGATAATATTGAGCAGAATTCCCTGTGCTATACAGTAGGTCCTGGTTGGTTATCCATTTTAAATATAGCAGCGTGTACATATCCATCCCAAACTCCCAATCTATCCCTCTCTCTCATCCTTCCCCCCTGGTAACCATAAGTTCATTCTCTAAGTCTGTGAGTCTGTCTCTGTTTTGTAAATAAATTCATTTATATCATTTATTTAAATTCTACTTATAAGTGATATCATATATTTGTCTTTCTCTTTCTGACTTACTTCATATAGTATGATAATCTCTGAGTCCATCTGTATCGCTGCAAATGACACTTCATTCTCTTTTATGGATGAGATAATATTCCATTGTATTTATATACCACATCTTCTTTATACATCCCTCTGTTGATGGACACCTAGGTTGATGGCTAAAGCCTTGCCACAGTCAGTCCCTCTGGCCACCAAGTATCATGAATATCCTCTTTCCAACACATAGAACCCAGCTGCTTCATCCCAAGGGAGACAGACAAGAGCCCATTCAGTAGACATACCAGCTCAAACACCATGGTCTCTGGGGAATGCACAGTTGCTTCCATCAGGTTTGGATATGGTTCTAATGGCCTGGCAACCTGTGAACTCAAGTACACTCATACTCACACTTGATATACAATGACGGAACAGGGGTTAGAAAACCTCAGTTGGAACTCCCATTTGAAAAAGAGGAGAAAGAAATGCCCATAGCAGCCCCTGGTCCATAGCAAAGCTGGTACCATGGAGCAGGTGGTGGTCAAGACCCCTGCCCTGGCAGAGGAGGGAGTTCCCTGATTAGACCCTGGCTCTCTTCTTCAGGAGGACCCTCTGTGGCTCTGTGTGTCCCTTGGCCTTGTCTTTGAGGGAGGGGAGGCTCTTCCTGTTCAGTTTCCCCTTTAGCCACATGTGAAGCGGGTGTTAGAGACATGCCCTTGTTAGTGGCTCTGCTGTTTTCTCTACACACTGATAGCCGGAGGTCTCAGCACAGCGGTCACAAGTTTTATTGGCTTGGCTGTAGTACCTTTGCAAATACAAATCCCTCTGAGACTCAGCTGGCTTGTGATGTATTAACTTCTTGGCAGTTCACAGACCAAAAGTCTCTTCACAAATCCTTTCCAAGCCCTGGGTCTTGAGCCTTATTTCTCTACTTCCTTGCCTCCCACACTGAAATCAGTGGCAGTTCTAGGCAGGCCTCTGGAACAGTAGACTTGAGGAGAAAGGCAACATGCATTTTCTCATCTCTAATCTCCTGATGTCTGAGATAGAGAAGCCATTGGCATTTCCCACCTGTCAGTTCAGTTCAGTTCAGTCACTCAGTCGTGTCCAACTCTTTGCGGCCCCATGGTGGCACACCATACCTCCCTGTTCATCACCAATTCCTGGAGCCTACTCAAACTCAAGTCCGCTGAGTCGGTGATGCCATGCAACCATCTCATCCTCTGTCGTCCCCTTCTCCTCCTCAACCTTTCCCAGCATCAGGGTCTTTGCCAGTGAGCCAGCTCTTCGCAACAGGTGGCCAAAGTATTGGAGTTTCTGCTTCAACATCAGTCCTTCCAATGAACACCCAGGACTGATCTCCTTTAGGATGGACTGGTTGGATCTCCTTGCAGTCCACGGGACTCTCAAGAGTCTCCTCCAACACCACAGTTTGAAAGCATCAATTCTTCGGTGCTCAGCTTTCTTCACAGTCCAACTATCACATCCAAACATGACCACTGGAAAAACCATAGCCTTGACTAGATGGACCTTTGTTGGCAAAGTAATGTCTCTGCTTTTTAATATGCTGTCTAGGTTAGTCATAACTTTCCTTTCAAGGAGCAAGGGTCTTTTAATTTTATGGCTGCAATCACCATCAGACATATCAGATGATTTTTGTTTTCTTTTTCTCTTTTAAAGAATCAAGGGACTTTCTTGGCACAGACCAAATTTTGGAAGACAATTTTCTTGTGTCTGTTCTTTTTTTCTAAACAGTTTTATCTAATTATCTTATTTTATTTCTATTAAAGTATAGTTGATTTACAATGCCATGTTAATTCCAGGTGTACAGCACCTGAAAGTGATTCAGTTATTACAAAATATTGAATATAGTTTCTCATGTGATACAGTAGGACCTTGTAATTTATCTATTTTACATATAGTAGCATGTATGTGTTAACCCCAGTCTCCTAACTGATCCCTCTCCCATCCTTCTTTGATGACTGTAAGTTTGTTTTCTATGTCTATGAGTCTCTTTATGTTTTGTAAATAAGTTCACTGGTATCTCTTTTTTTAGATTCCACATATAAGTGATATCATATGACATTTGTCTTTGTCTGGCTTACTTCACTTAGTATGGTAATCGCTGGGTACATCTGTATGGCTACAAATGGCATTATTTCATTATTTTTATGGCTGAGTAATATTCCATTATATCTATGGACCACATCTTTATCCATTTGTCTGTCAGTGGACATTTAGGCTGTTTCCATGTCTTGGCCATTTGCCTAGTTATAATGAAAGAAGGGAAGATAGATTTTGATGCTATACCAACCTATAGTAATAAAACAATAAAGACTTCATTGGTTCACATTACAAAAAAATTGGAAGTTGGTGATAGCTAGAATTTAATGCAGTGTCTCAATTGCCAGGAGCCAGTGTGGAGAATCCTGCCCATGGCAAAGGTCATGAGGAAGAGGCCTGACGGGCAAAGGTGAGATCAGGCCTTGAGGGGCCCCCCTTCTCTAGCATCTACCCCAAAACCAAAATCTGTCTGTTTTTTCATGACTTTCACCAACTCCTCTGACATTAACAGGGGGCTATCCCTGACCACCTTTCTCTGAAAAAAATCAGCTTAGGGCTCTAGCTAATAAATCTCCTGGGCATGAAAAGAGTATTTCAATTCAAACCCCCTGTTAGCATTCTAGCTTACTTGGCAGGTTTATCCAGACTCTTGCAACATTGTTGAGCCAATGCTTGCTGCCAAGTTCTCACATCCCTTATCCATTGTGTTCCTGGGAGTGCATATAGTCAGGATGTAGAAATAACAAGCAGTAGCTTTAGCATTAGCAATATTAGACTTTGAGTTAATAAGTTCTTTCTTTGCTGTAACCCACTAAATCTTTGCTCCATAAAAATGTAACTCTGTACTTTAAGGGTGACGTAGGCTAAGAATTTAAGAAAAAACACTTTAAGGGAAAATTATTGTTCTGGCTGACCAACCTTTATCAAAAAGAGGTCATAAAATATCAACAGGCCTCTGGGCCAGAAGATAATGTACAAAAAATAAGACTCTTGCAGGAAGGAACCTGGTATCGATAAGAGTTAATACTGATGGAATGTTGAGTTGACTCTACATTTTTCACCTTGCTGTATGTACAGCTCAGGGTATAAAAGCCCTCTCTGAAAATAAAGTAATGGGCCTTGCTCACTGAAGCTTGGTCACCCCATGTCATTCTTTCCTTATCTCTTTCTCTATCTTTCTTCATTCACCGACATCATCTATCCTGAGGATGTCCCTGGACTCTGCTGAGGCTGCACCTTGACAGTCAATGATACTAGCAAGGAGTCAGTTCTTTCCATCTGCTCTTCTGCCATCCTCAATATGTTGACTTTGGCTCATTGTATTTTTGGTCTCATGGTTACATGATGGATGCCATAGCACTAGGTATCGTACTTTCACAACAGCATTCCAAATGGGAAAGGAGGAAAGTGGGCAGAAAACAGACTTTCCATTATCAGGGCTGCAAATCCTTCCCATTTGCATCTCATTGGCTAGGTGCAAGGGAGTCTGGAAATATAGGAAAATGAGATACCTATGATGGGCTTAGACTGGTCATGACTTATACCCTTGGGTTGAACACATTGCTGTCCTGAGTAGAACTGGATTCTGTTAGCTAAGACAAAGCCAAGAAATGACTGTTGGGTTGGCAATTATATCTGCCACACATGGGGAATATTTTTAATATTATTGAAGATACAAATGGCCTCTGAGGAGGGTCTTGGCATAGAAACTCTAAGAGGATGTTGTGGAATTGAAATACTGGAAGAAGAGACTTCCTTCTGGGATTATTCCATGAATGACGTGAGGTCAGTACGTTCCATCTACTTCTGAGAAAAAGAATCATTTGGGTCACAGACATAAAAGGATCCCTATAAGTCATCTGTCAATTGAATGAAAGTGATTGACTATCTTTTTTAATATCTCTTTAGGCTGCACTGGGTCTTCACTGCAGTTTGTGGGATTTTCACTGTAGCATGCAGAGTCTTAGTCGCAGCTTGCAAGATCTAGTCCCCCAACCAGGTGTCAAACCCAGGGCCCCTGTATTGGGATCTTGAAATCTTACCCACTGGACCACTAGGGTAGTCCCAAAGTGATTGATTTTAGGAATCAAGAGTACATTGGGGAAAAAACCAATCACCATTGGTTCTGTATCGAAATTATCCTATTCTTTTGGAGATGGTAATATTTCACAGATTTCCCTTTTTAACTAATATATTGTTTCTTTCCAATGCTCAGAGAAATTATTTTGGAAATTGACCTCATAGCCTGAGTAGTATTGTTTATATGTTTATGATTAGAGGAAGTTGTGTATTTTTAGGGTGACACCAGGTCACTCAAGCTATCATGCTTTCCCAGATTTAGAATATTGAAAGCAGAATTTTAACCACCAGCATACTGAGTTTGTTGTTTTGCAGATGTCTCTCTATGCTGGCTTATATCTGAGGCTCTGTAAACATTTTAAGGACAAAACAAAACAAATAGTCCTTGTCATTACAATTTATAATTGTAAATGAATTACAAAATAACACAAACCCTCCACATTTGTCTATGACACATGTGAAAAATAACTCAAGATTCCTTGAAGGTTAAAAAAAAAAATCAAAGATGCGCTTGGTTCATAGACACTGTGAATCCTGGTCATTAGTAGTGACTTGTTAATCTTTCTTGCTCCATGCCAGCTGGCCCTAAGAGCAGAATGAAAAAATTGCTTTGGCAGAGAGCTTACTTCCTGATAAATTACAAAATTAAAAAAAAAAAAAAAAGATAACTGAAGACCCAGAATATCACTTGGAGTAGCATGTAGTTAAGACATTGAAGACACATCAAATGCTGGGCACTGCTATCAGAGCTTTAGGTGTATTTTCAACCCTCATAAAAACCCGATGAAGTGGGTATCATGACTGTACCCACTTTACTGATGAAGAAACTGAGACACAGGGGACTGAACAACTGAAGTCACACAACCACTGTAATAAGTGGCAGAGCTGGGATTCCAAGCTCTGGTAACCTGGCTCCCAAGTCCATGAATTATAGCTGCATCTCTCCACTAACCTCCGTTTTATAAAATCCTTCTAATTCATAACAAGAAAATTGTTTCCAGCTCCAGAAGATATTATCTTAACTTTTGAGACATTTCACTGTCATAAGTAGTTTCTCATTAAGTGAAATTATAAAATCCATAAATGAGGATGATCTAGTAGGCTTTACTTTTTCCCATTCATGGCTTGGAGGGATTTTACCACCATTTGAAAGAGCAGAAGGCTTGTCTTCAAGGGTTATCATAGTAACAGTACACTATATTCTTTGACTTGAGTAGCTTCAGTAGATAATACTGTATGAGCCATCTGTTTGGAATTTGATGATAAAAAATATGAATATATGACCATTATCAAGACTATCTCTTCAGATCACGTTTACATAGTTGGAGGCTTGGGTGCCAAGCTAATTTGGGCTTAAGGTAATGCTTTATTTGCTTCCATGAGACTGTAAGTGTTCAAGTGACCAGATGTTCTCTTGAGCATTAAAGCTAGAAGGCTTAGGACTTCCACGGAGGTCCAGTGATTAAGACTCTGCGCTGCCAGTTTGATTCCTGGTCAGGGAATTAAGAGGGCCTCCCAGGTGGCTCCATGGTAAAGAATCTGCCTGCCAATTCAGGAAACTCAGGAGACATGGATTTGATCCATGGGTGGGGAAGATCTCCTGGAGGAGGAAATGGCAACCCACTCCAGTATTCTTGCCTGGAAAAATCCCACTGACAGAGGAGCCTGGCGGGCTGCAGTCCACTGGGGCGCAGAGTTGGACATGACTGAGTACACACGCAGGGAACTAAGATCCTGTATCCTGCATGCCATGGCGCAGCCAAAAGATTTTTTAAAAAGCTATCAGATTTACAGAGGAATAAAAGTGGCGATGGCAGAGCCACTGCAGACCTTTGACAGTTCATTTTTCTCTCTGAGGAAGAAGGAGAGCTTCAGGGGATCAGGGAGCAGATTGAAGTGTTCAGGCTCTGACTCCAAGTGTTCGACAGTCCCCACTGTGCAGTCCCACTCCTACCACAGATGCCGTGAAAGACAATGAAGACGGCTCACACCTGTGTGCTAGTCGCTCAGTTGTGTCTGAATCTTTGCAACCCCTCTGGCTGCAGCCCACCAGGCTCCTTTGTCCATGGAATCCTCCAGGCAAGAATACTGGAGTGAGTAGCCATCCCCTTCTCCTGGGATCTTCCCAATCCAAGGATCAAACCCAGGTCTCCCACATTGCAGGCAGATTATTTACTGTCTGAGCCACTAGGGAAGCCTCAGACTTGAGGAATTACTATTTACTGAAACAAACACTCAATAGAAATATACAGAGGATTAGCAGTACCGGCACGCGAGGAGGATTTGACCGTCTAGATAACAGCTTTGCAAATCATTTGGATAAATGACACCATTTAGAGGAGAATCTTCCAAAATTAAAGTTAAGTTGCTCAGCCGTGTCCGACTCTTTGCAACCCTGTGGACTGTAGCCTACCAGGCTCCTCCATCCATGGGATTCTCCAGGCAAGAATACTGGAGTGGGTTGCCATTTCCTTCCCCAAAGTTAAAGTTAAGTCGAGGAATTGCTACTTACTGAAAGAAACAAACATCCAGTAGAAATGTACAGAGGATTAACAGTACTGGCACATGAGGAGGATTTGACCGTCTGGATAACAGCTTTGCACATCTTTTGGATAAATGACACCATTTGGAAGAGAATCTTCCAAACTGAGTCTAAATGCCAGAACCCTTTTGAGAAGGTTTACACAATTCTGGTTCTTTTCTTCCTTTTGTCAGAAATGTATTGGGTGACATTGTTCCAGATATAGTTTACTATTTGGGACATGGGAGCAATTATCCTGTTTTTTCCTGTGAGATATTATTGGAAGATTAATACCAATGGAGTAAAGTGAAGTCGCTCAGTCGTGTCCGACTCTTTGCAACCCCGTGGACTGTAGCCTGCCAGGCTCCTCCGTCCATGGGATTCTCCAGGCAAGAGTACTGGAGTGGGTTGCCATTTCCTTCTCCAGGAGATCTTCCCAACCCAGGGATCGAACCCAGGTCTCCCGCATTGCAGGCAGACGCTTTACCATCCAAGCCACCAGGGAAGACTCTCCAATGGAGTAAATATTACATTAAATAGAAACATAATTCAGAATGCAAAGATAAAGCTATCTTAGAAGTATGGCGTAGTCCTTCCTTCTTCCCCTCTTATCTTTAAAAAGGCAAAGAAAAATGTGGCCTCCTAGCTGGTAGGTACCACATTGATACAACTCAGGGAAAGAGTGGAACTTGTCCTTACTAGGAAATGTAAGTAAACTTTCTGTGACGCTTGCTTCTGTGACTGGAAGCACTGGGCCAGTTTATTTTAATGGTGTCAGGAAAGATGAGAAAAAGAGAACCACCTCTCAGGTAACACTGAGGCCGTGAAGAGAGTTAATTGAATAGACCTATTCATTTTTTTTTCTTTTAAAGGTATTTGCAGTCAATATCTGAACTTACCAAGTCAGAACAGCTTATAAAACCAAACCAGGAACTATCCTGGTCGTCCAATGGCTAAGACTCTGTTCTCCCAGTGCAAGGGGCCCTGGTTCCATCCCTGGTCAGGGAACTAGATCCCACATGCCACAGCTAAAGATGCCACGTGCCGCAGCTGAAGATCCCACATGCCACAGTAAAGATCCCACGTGCCGCAGCTAAAGATGCCACGTGCCGCAACTAAGACCCGGTGCAGCCAAATAAAGAAATATTTTTTTAAAGAAATCAAATTTTCATCTCTTGGCACCTCCAGGAATCCTCTTCCAGCACAGAAAGAATAGAGCACATCAGTGTTTTTTTCTATTGCAATTCTTTTGGTCACATTATCAGCTAGATATGGGCTAAGGAAAGACAGGTTATTTTGGACAAAATGGGACTTACAACAGAGTCCCGTTCTTTGGGTGTATATAACACAGTCCCTTGTGACTATAGAGTGGAGGTGACAAATAGATTCAAGGGGTTAGATCTCATAGACAGAGTGCCTGAAGAAGTCCTGACAGGCACTGTAGGTAACAGTTACCTCCTGATACGACAGGAGGTTTGTAACCCTGTTCAGGAGGCAGTGACCAAAACCACCCCAAAGAAACAGAAACACAAGAAGGCAAAATAGTTGTCTGAGGAGGCTTTACAAATAGCTGAGGAAAGAAGAGACGAGAAAGGCAACGGAGAGAAGGACAGATATATCCATCTGAATGCAGAGTTCCCAAAGAATAGCAAGGAGAGATAAGAAGGCCTTCTTAAATGAACAATGAAAAGAAATAAAGGAAAAATATAGAATGCGAAAGACCAGATATCTCTTCAAGAAAACTGGAGTTACCAAGGGAACATTTCTTGCAAGAATGGGCATGATAAAAGACAGAAAAAGTAAGGACCTAACAGAAGCAGAAGAGATTAAGAAGTGGCAAGAATACACAGAAGAGCTAAACAAAGAAGATCTTAATGACCTGGATAACCACAATGGTGTGGTCACTCACCTAGAGCCAGACATCCTAGAGTGTGAGGCCAAGTGGGCCTTAGGAAGCATTACTATAAACAAAGCTAGTGGAGGTGATGGAATTCCAACTGAGCTGTTTCAAATCCTAAAAGATGATGCTGTTAAAGTGCTGCACTCAATATGTCAGCAAACTTGGAAAACTCAGCAGTGGCCACAAGACTGGAAAAAGTCAGTTTGCATTCCAATCCCCAAAAAGGGCAATGCCAAAGAATGCTCAGACTTCTAGCTGTGCTAATTTCACATGTTAGTAAGGTGATGCTCAAAGTCCTTTAAGCTAGGCTTCATAGTATGTGAACTCAGAACTTCCAGATGTGCAAGCTGGTTTCAAAGAGGCAGCGAAGCCAGAGATCAAATTGCCAACATTCATTGGCTCATGGAGAAAGCGAGGGCGTTCTAGAAAAATGGCTACTTCTTCTTCACTGACTATGCTAAAGCCTTTGACTGTGTGGATTACAACAAACTGTGGAAAATTCTTAAAAGAGATGGGAATACCAGACCACCTTACCTGCTTCCTGAGAAACCTGTATGTGGGTATCTGTGCTTAGTCACTCAGTCGTGTCTGACTCTTTGCACCCCATGGACTATCAAGCAACAGTTAGAACTGGACGTGGAGCAACTGACTGGTTCAAAATTGGGAAAGGAGTATGACAAGGCTGTATATTGTTACCCTGCTTATTTAACTTCTATGCAAAATACATCATGTGAAATCCTGCACTGGATGAGTCACAAACTGGAATCAAGATTACTGGGAGAGATATCAACAATCTCAGATATGCAGGTAGTACCACTCTAATGGCAGAAAGTGAAGAGGAACTAAAGAACCTCTTGATCAGAGTGAAAGAGGCATGAGAAAAGGCTGGCTTGAAACTCAACATTTAAAAAACTAAGATCATGGCATCTGGTCCCGTCACTTCATGGCAAATAGAAGGGGAAAAAGTGACAGATTTTCTTTTCTTGGGCTCCAAAATCACTGCAGACAGTGGCTGCAGCCATGAAATTGAAAGACACTTGCTCCTTGTAAGGAAAGCTGTGACAAACCAAGACAGTGAATTAAAAAGCAGAGGCGTCACTTTGCTGACAAAGGTCCATATAGTCAAGGATGTGAGGACTGGACCATAAGGAAACACTGAACACCAAGGAAGGATTGATGCTTTCAAATTGTGGTGCTGGAGAAGATTCTCGAAGGTTCCTTGGACTGCAAGGAGATCAAACCTATCAATCCTAAAAGAAAACAATCCTGAATATTTATTGGAAGGACGGATGCTGAGGCTGAAACTCCAGTACTTTGGCCACCTGATGCGAAGAGCCAACTCACTGGAAAAGATCCTGGGAAAGATTGAAGGGGCCAGCAGAGGGTGAGATGGTTAGACAGAATCACCAACTCAATGGGCATGAGTTTGAGCAAACTCCAGGAGATGCTGGAGGACAGAGGAGCCTGGTGTGCTACAATCCATGGGGTCACAAAGAATCAGGCAGAACTAGTGACTGAACAACAACAACATAGTTGTTCAGTTACCAGGTTCAGTTACCACAGTTGTTCTCTTACCAGGGAAAGAGAAAGAAGGAAAAGGATCAAGATATGTGAGATGGGGCATTGGTAGATTAACAAAACCGGAAAGTATTAGTTGCTCAGTTGCATCCTACTCTTTGTGATCCCATGAACTGTAGTACCAAGATTCCTCTGTCCATGGAATTCTCCAGGCAAGAATACCAGAGTGGGTAGCCATTTCCTTCTCCAGCGGATCTTCCCCACCCAGCAGGTGAACCCAAGTCTCCAGCATTGCAGGCAGATTCTTTACCATCTGAGCCACCACAAAACTGAACCTGGTCCTAAAAGAGCTTTTTACTTTGATCTTCTGGCCTCCAAGGTAATTCAAAAGTGGGTAGGGAGGTGAAGGAAGTAAGGGAGCTTCCGCTATCTACACACATACACCTCACCATTGTCCTTAAGCTCATACTCGACAATTGCCAAAGAACCTAGTGACGTTAGGATATATTATGGCTGAAGTAGATGTTCTTCATTGTAAGAATCTTCTTTACAATGTATTACTAGGTCAGGAGACTGATTTAGCTCATCACCTATTTCCTGACTCCTGTCAAAGTGATTTTGGGAGTCTAATCCAATTGAATAAGACAGTAAAGATCTATAGTTTCAAAGACATAACCAGATCACAGATTTCAATCTAAAACTATACATCTTTCAGAAAAAACTACAGGAGGAGATCTTCTATATTAAGCACTAAACAAAGAGTTCTTAGGCTTGACATTGGAATGATTATCCACACAAGGAAAACTTGCTAAGTTAGAATTTATCAAAATTGAAAAAGACTTTCATATTCACATGCAAAAAAAAGATGAAGTTATCTTGTACCACATACAGAAATTAAATCAAGATATAGCAAAGATTTGAATAGGCAGAGATAAAACCATAAAACTTTTAGAATAAAGCATAAGGAGGTCTCATGACACTGGATTTGACAGTGGTTTCTTGGATGGAACACCAAAACCACAGGCAACAGCAATAACAAAATAGATAAACTGGACTTCATGAAAATTTAAAACTTCTGTGCATCAAAGGTCACTATCAATAAACTAAAAAGGCAACTCACATAATGGGAGAAAATTTTGTAAGTCATATATCTGATAAGGGATTAATATTTAGATATGTAAAGAACTCCTACAACTCAACAATTAAAAAAAAAATTTAAATGTGCAGAAGACATGAATAGACTTTTCCCCAAAGAAGAGATATAAATGGCCAGAGAGCAAATGAACAGATGCTCAATATCACTAATCATTCAGTTCAGTTCAGTTCAGTTGCTCAGTTGTTTGTGACTCTTTGTGACCCCATGAATCGCAGCATGCCAGGCCTCCCTGTCCGTCACCAACTCCTGGAGTTCACGCAAACTCATGTCCACCGAATTGGTGATGCCATCCAGCCATCTCATCCTCGGTCGTTCCTTTCTCCTCCTGCCCCCAATCCCTCCCAGCATCAAGGTCTTTTCCAATGAGTCAACTCTTCGCATGAGGTGGCCAAAGTATTGGAGTTTCAGCCTTAGCATCATTCCTTCCAATGAATACCCAGGACTCGTCTCCTTTAGGATGGACTGGTTGGATCTCCTTGCAGTCCAAGGGACTCTCAAGAGTCTGCTCCAACACCACAGTTCAAAAGCATCAATTCTTCAGCACTCAGCTTTCTTCACAGTCCAACTCTCACATCCATACATGACCACTGGAAAAACCATAGCCTTGACTAGATGGACCTTTGTTGGCAAAGTAATGTCTCTGCTTTTGAATATGCTATCTTGGTTGGTCATAATTTTCCTTCCAAGGAGTAAGCATCTTTTAATTTCATGGCTGCAATCACCATCTGCAGTGATTTTGGAGCCCCAAAAAGATAAAGCCATGAAATTAGAAGACGTTTACTCCTTGGAAGAAAAGTTATGTCCAACCTAGATAACATTTTCAAAAGCAGAGACATTACTTTGCCGACTAAGGTCCGTCTAGTCAAGGCTATGGCTTTTCCTGTGGTCATGTATGACTATCTAGGTTGGTCATAACTTTTCTTCCAAGGAGTAAGCGTCTTTTAATTTCATGGCTGCAGTCACCATCTGCAATTATGCAGACTCTAAGCATGGATGGTGTGTGTGTGTGCTCATGTGTGGTATATGTGTCATATATGCATGTACATATATGTGTGTGTATATATGTGTAAATTCTAGAATGAAATTTCATTATCTACTGAGTCTAATAAAAATTTCTACCTAGAGTGGGATCACATACTACATGAGAGCTCTACTTTCACATCATTAGAAATCCAGGGACCCTCAACCTTGCTCTCCTTTTCAGTTGTGAGAAAATCCTTCCTTCCTTAGATGTCTGCACACATGTTTCAGGATTCAGCAAGTTCTGCTCTGGCCTTCCTAATATCTGATTTGTAAGGTGGTAAAATTCCTCTCACTTAATTATCACTAAAATGTGGCTTATCTCACTCTTGTACTCCAAGTCATGGTAATTAATTTGACTGAAACTCATTTATCAGGCGGAAGTTGAGCTGTGCAGATACCTATAACCTGAATCTCCTTTCCTGTCCTAAATCATCCAAGTGCCAAAGGGGTACATTCTCTGCTGCTTCCTCAGGTCAAAAATACATCATCTTTTATTAAGGAAATTTCCAAGTAACTCGTGAATCTTAGCAACAGCTCCAGGACCCTGGCCTAGAGTGCATAATTATCTTCATGGCCTTTTGACTGAGCATACGTCTCCCATTGTTAAAAATGTGTTCACTGTGTGACAGGAAAGCCCACCCACCCTGCCTTGCACAGCAAAAGATAATTAAAAGAGGGAGTTCTCCTGCAATAAAACTCAAGGCAGAGAGGTGAGCTTTCTGCATGACAATGAAAAAAAGCCATGATAATAAAAATAAACCTCTCCTAAGCAAAGTTAATTGGGGGAACAGCAGAAAGACTGCGTCTGAAGTTATCTGCGTTGAGGCAGTGGTCTCTCTCCTCTGAAGTCCCTGAACTCTGTGTTGGCATTAGGCTCTATGTTTCAGGGAAGTGCCAGGTTTTCATCCAGGACTACTGAATGGCAATGTGTTGCTCTCTGCTCCCTGACCAAGGAATGGTCCACAGAGCTGGGTAAGGATGTCAAGAAAAGCAGCAATAATGCCCTACTGATGCCCCAAGAAAAAAATAATGGGGCTTGAATTTTCCCTTGGGGAAGAATTGGGGAGTAGGGGGAGAGGATGGGGGAAAGATGTGTTGACTTAAAAATTACACAGCATGAGAGTTATGAGTTAAGATTTATTTGGGGCAAAATGAGGTCTACAGCCTGGGAGATAGCACCTCAGTAGCTCTGAGAAACTGCTCCAAAGAGGTATGGGGGAAAGTCAATATATGTGGTTTTAGTGAAAGGTGGGGGGAGGTTTCATGCAATCAAGCACTTACCTTTACAAAAGGATTTCTGCTGTCACCCTGAAGGGATTTAGTGCCTTTCTAGATATGAGGAGATGATGTACTCTTCATAGAAGTTAAATAAGCAGGGTGACAATATACAGCCTTGACGTACTCCTTTTCCTATTTGGAACCAGTCTGTTGTTCCATGTCCAGTTCTAACTGTTGCTTCCTGACCTGTGTATAGGTTTCTCAAGAGGCAGGTCAGGTGGTCTGGTATTCCCATCTCTTTCAGAGTTTTCCACAGTTTATTGTGATCCACAGAGTCAAAGGCTTTGGCATAGTCAAGAAAGCAGAAATAGATGTTTTTCTGGAACTCTCTTGCTTTTTCCATGATCCAGCAGATATTGGCAATTTGATCTCTGGTTCCTATGCCTTTTCTAAAACCAGCTTGAACATCAGGAAGTTCACGGTTCATGTATTGCTGAAGCCTGGTTTGGAGAATTTTGAGCATTACTTTACTAACATGTGAGATGAGTGCAATTTGTGATAGTTTGAGCATTCTTTGGCATTGCCTTTCTTTGGGATTGGAATGAAAACTGATCATTAGGGAAATGCAAATCAAACCCACAGTTAGATACCACTTCACACCCATTTGGAGAAGGAAACAGCAACCCACTCCAGTATTCTGGCCTGGAGAATTCCATAAACTGTGTAGTCCATGGGGTCGCAAAGAGTCGGACATGACTGAGCAACATTCACTTCACTTCACACCCATTAGGTTGGCTACTATCAAGAAACCAGAAAATAGCCAGAGTTGGTGAGGATATGGAGAAATTGGAACTCTTGTGTATCACTGGTGTGGGTATAAAATGGTGTGGCTGTCACGGGGGGTCCTCAAAAAATTAAACATAGAATTACCATGTGACCAATTTCATTCCTAGGTATATACCCCAAAGAACTGAAAACAGGGACATGAGTTTGTTTATATGTAATATATAGCAGCATCATTCACAGCAGCCAAAAAGCGGAAGCAACCCACGTGTCCATTGATAGATGAATGGACAAGCAAAATAGGTGTGTGTGTATACATCCAATGGTGTGTTATTCAGCCTTAAAGAGAAATGAAGCTCTGATACACACCACATCAGGGATGAACGTTAAGGACTTTATACTAAATGAAGTAAGCCAGACACAAAAGGACAAATATTGTATGATTTCACGCACATGAGGTAGCTAGACTAGTAAAAATCATAAAAATAGAAAGTACAGTGGTGGGCACCAGGGGCTGGGGCAGGAGGAAAGAGGGTTATTGTTTATTAGGTATATAGTTCCAGTTTGGGAAGATGAAAAAATTGTGGAGATGAGTAGTGGTGATGGTTACATAACAATATGAAGGTACTTAATGCCACTGAATCATACACTTACAATGATTAAAATGGTTAAAAAAATTAGTGTTATGTATATTTTACCATACATACATAAAAAAAACTTAAAATAATTCTTTAATAAGAGACATTGTTTAAGAGAACAGAGATGCTACAGGCTTGAAGATTTCCAAACCATGTATCCTCCCAAAGAAGATTAGTATCTAGAATATATGAAGATCTCTCAAACTTTTTTTTTCTCAATTGTTAAAAAAAGAAATCCAAATTGAAAATGGGTAAAAAGAATAGACATTTCACTGAAGAGGGCATACAGATGGCAAACAAGCACAGGGAAAGATATTCATATCACTAGCACCAGGGAAATGCAAATTAAAACAACATGATATATCAAATATATAACTATCAGAATGGCTAACATAAAAAATAGTGACAGCGCTGGCTAACACCAAGTATTTAATGATAACACCAGATAGTGATATCACCAGTACTGATTATAATATGAAGACCTTGGATCAATCATACATTGTTGGTAAGAATATAACATGGTACAGCTGCTCTGGAAACAGTTTGACCAAGTCCTTAAACTAAACATGTAGGACTTCCCTGGTAATACAGTGAATAAGAATCCACCTGCCAATGCAGGGGACATAGGTTTGATCCCTGGTCCGGGAAGATCCCATATGCCGCAGAGCAACTAAGCCCGTGCACCACAGCTCCTGAGCTTGTGCTCGGGAGCCTGTGATCTGCAACTACTGAAGCCCATGTGCCTCGATCCTGTGCTCTGAAACAAGAGAAGCCACCACACCACAACTAGAGAGTAGCCCTCCTTCGCTAAAACTAGAGAAAAGTCTGAGCGTAGCAACAAAAACCCAGCACAACCAAAAAGAAAATTGAAATAAATATATTATTTTTAAGAAAGAACTAAATACTTATTAGCTTTGCACAGTAGCAGTTTTGTAGGCAATGAGGTTTATCCAAGGTGTGATTATTGCTAATCAAAAACTTTTCCCAATACCCCACCATGATGACTTGAAATATAGTCTGCAATGGCAATTTTTGACACTCTCTATGGAGACTGAATTAAAAAAAAAAAAAACGGCTAGACATGTATTATCAAATGACCCAGCAATTGCAATCTTGGGTGTTTATTCCAGAGAAATAAAAACTTATATTTGCACAAACACCTGTAAACTAATGTTCATAGCTTCTTGACTTGCAATGGCCAAAAACTTGAAATAAACCAGGTATCTTGTAAGGGTGAATAAACACACTTGGTCCATCCATACCATGGAATACTACCCAATAGTAAAAGGTACCAAACTATTGATCAATACAAACCTTAGATGGTCTCCAGGGAATTATGCTGAGTTAAAAAAAAAAGTCAGTCCTAAAGTTTCCATTCTACATGATCTCATTTGTATAATATTCTTGAAATTATAAAATTATAGAATTGGAGAACAGATTAATGAGTGCCAGAGATCACTAAGAAGGATGTAGAGGAGAGAAGTGGGTGTGGTTATAAAAGGGTGGCGCTAGGGATCTTTGAAGTGATGGAAACTGTCCTGTGCCTTGACTATAGTGGTAGTCATATGAATCGACACATGTGAAATTGCATAAACTAAATACACAGAGTGAAAAAGCTGGCTTTAAACTCAGCATTCAAAAACCTAAGATCATGGCATCTGGTCCCATCACTTCATGGCAAATAGATTGGGAAAAAGTGGAAATGGTGACAGACTTTATTTTTGGGGTTCCAAAATCACTGCAGATGGTGACTGCAGCAGACGCTTGCTCCTTGGAAGAAAAGCTATGACAAACCTTGGCAGTATGTTAAAAACAGAGACATCACTTGGCTGACAAAGGTCTGTCTAGTCAAATCTATGGTTTTTCCAGTAGTTATATATGGATGTGAGAGTTGGACCATAAAGAAGGCTGAGTGCCGAAGAACTGATGCTTTCGAACTGTGGTCCTGGAGAAGACTTGAGCATCCTTTGGATAGAAAAGAGACCAAACTAGTCAATCCTAAAGGAAATCAACCCTGAATATTCATTGGAAGGACTGATGCTGTAGCTGAAACTCCAATACTTTGGCCACATGATGCGAAGAGCCAACTCACTGGAAAAGACCCTGATGCTGGGAAGGAGTGAAGGCAGGAGGAGAATGGGATGACAAAAGCTGAGATGATTGGATGACATCACCGACTCAATGGACAAGAGTTTGAGCAAACTCTAGGAGATGGTGAAGGACAGGGAAGCCTGGCGTGGTGCAGTCTGTGGGGTCACAAAGAGTCAGACACGACTGAGTGACTGAACAGCAACAAAATACACATACACAGAAAGGAGAGCATGTAAAGCTCATGGAATCTGAATAAAGTGAAACATTGTATCAGTGTCAGTATCTTGGTGTTGATATTGTACTTGTGGTTATACAGGACTGGGGTAAAGAGTGAAAGATATACAGGATCACTCTATTCTTTCTTACAACTGCCCGTGAACTTGGAATTTTCTAAAAAAAACCAAAAACATAACCAAAATAAACATTATGAAGAAGCACAAAGTAGTTCCATTAGAAGCTAATAAAACAATTATCCAAACACTTATTCTTATCACCTCCCAAGGCATCTCTTTGGTTAAGAAAGGGAAATCTTCATTTCTTGCTAGACAAAGGATATACAGTCTGGTTTTTTCCTAATTTGAACATAAGGTTTTCCTGTGAGAATTAAGCTAGTAAAAACAGAACATTTCGGGAGAGTAGCCATTAGCCACCTTAACTGCTTCCAAAACAAAATAAGAAAAGCAACGCACACTTAAAGATAGCCAAAGAGTGAACACTTAGAAAGGTGGGGCTTCGATATATATGTAAGGAAAAGGTATTAACTAACTTTTGGAGAGTCATCTGAAGAAAGAAACTATTACTACCAGGAAAGGTGTCTGTATCGTCCTAGAAAAGCATGAGCCCAGAGCAGAAAGCATTAACCTGTCCTCAAGCCAGCCCTGGAGGGAGAGTACTTTGTCCTTACAGGAGTATTGGGCTGCTTGGCAGGTAGAGTTGACAGAGATGCCACTTATAGAACATGCACTATGTATGAGGTACTTTACCTGCCTTGTCAGTAATCCTCTGAACAACCCTACAAAATAGCTATCTCCATAATGAAACTAAGGCTTAAGAGATGAGATAACTTAGGACTTCCCTGGTGGTCCAGTGATTAAAACGTCACTTTCCAAAGCAGTGGGCACGAGTTCGATCCCTGGTTGGGAAAAAAACCAGGGTCCTGCGTGCCTCGGAGTATGACCAAAATTTTAAAAAGAGAGAGACGGAAAAACTTGCCAGAGATCACACAGCTACAGAATGGCAGGCCTGGGCTTCGGTCCCCTGCCTGCCATGCCATCTCCTGCCATGCCATCTCCTGCCCACCATACAGCAGTGAGCGCACAAAGCTGCCGTGCTTGATGCTGTGGTCCTGGAATCATTAACTCTCTTCACTCTTCTCGCTTGCAAGTTTTGCTTTCTCATATAGATGTTCCTAAAAGGAGATGTCCTTTTGGCAGTTGAGTTTCTCACCATACGTGAATCGGTTGACATTGTGATTTTGTCACCAGTCCATTTTAAAAATGGTTAATAGGCATGAGTTCTTCTATGGCTGATAATTCTGGGTATACTGGAGAATTCTGTTAATGTAAAAATATAAGATACTGAACTTGGGTTAACTTCCAAGGTATTCCACCACCCTGTGGGGCCTCGGAATTCAGTCTTCAAGATGGAGAAATGGTGTTACTGATTTAAGTAACTGTCCCAGGCTTACAGCATCAGTTATTGGCAAAGCTAAGGTTGAGAACTAAGTCTCCTACCCATTACTCTGGTATAACCATTTCAGCTCTACTTATCCTGACGGAGCACCCTATTTCAGGGGCAGATCCAGAAAAATTGGTTTACATGCTCAATTAATGTCCTTATTTTCTGTACTCCCTCTGCATTTTGAGTACTGGTGGAATTATTTTTGTTAGCATTATTTGTAGCTTTATAATGAGCCCACAATATTCTGTACATAAATTAATGAATGGATATTGAAAACTGTATTGTGAATGCTTAAAATGTTCTTCATTTTTCATATTATATTAACTGGATAGCTATGCACCACTTGCTCATAGAACAGCTTTTATATATTACACAGACTGCTACCTATAAATAGTTGTATTCATTAGAGTATTTCTACCACCCATTATAGCGCCTGTCACAAGTAGGTTGTCAGTAGTTATGAATGGGTTTGGATTGGATTCATTTGAATTAAATTGATTGAAAGTGGCTCTAATGTGTTTCAACTTCTAGATTCTGTAATTTATTTAACGCTGCTACTCAGACAGATGTTTAGACAACAGCATGCTTGTTCACTGACCCAGTGTTAGGTCCAGTCGTCTATGCCTTAGTGTGAAAGACGTACCTAGTCAGGTAGGTCAGTTCTGAGAACTAGGATCTTCCTGAGTCCTCGCAGGTTAGCAGCCTGGAAGGGGTGTCAGTCTTCTCTCTCTTGGAAGAGCCAGGGAATCTCAGCACATGAAAGCAGGTATCACGGAGGTATCAGAAAGGTGGCAGCACTGGTTCAAACCCAGTAAGTAACTTTTTGTGGTTAATTATAAAACCCAAAATATTAATAGTGAGCAGTGATATTTCCTTGTGAAAGCGTTAGTTGCTCAGTCTTGTCAGACCCCCTGTGACCCCGTGGACTGTAGCCAGCCAGGCTCCTCTGTCCTTGGGAATTCCCAGGCAAGAATACTAGAGTGGGCAGCCATTACCTTCTCCAGGGGATCTTCCCAGCCCAGGGATTGAACCTGGGTCTCCCACACTGAAGGCAGGTTCCTTACTGTCTGAGCCATCCACTCTTACTACTGGGCCGTGAGATTTTAGTTGTCATCATGTCTTCACAGTGTTGCTAAAGCAGGCAAGATGATGGTTGTGGAAATTTCCATTACCTTCTACTAGTTCAAACAAGAGACCTGCATTCAGAGCTTTTAGCTCCCTGTGAACATCCTTCTTTGCCAAACAAAAATAATAGCCACTGTTAGAGGTGCATTTAATCACATTATCCTGTTTGTCAGGTCACCTGTGGAGGTCACTTAGGACAGTTTAGTTTCTTGGAACAAGTTTTCTTTTTTGCCTGAAGGATTGCTGGCATCCAGTGTCTCAAATCAATTTCGTCTGATAGCTTTGGGCAAAGAAGGAAACTGATAATTAGTTACTTCTTTCTAATTATTTACCAATAACTTTTCACAGATATATCTGAAGCTTCTGGTTTTCATTTCATTTTTGTGGAGAATTTTTTGTTCACATATTTTTCCTTTAAAATACAATATCCAAAATGCCTGACATCTGTATTCTTTTTCGTTGTGTCGGTTAAAGCAAATTTAAAGTTATCCACAACACATTGTTTTCTAGAGCATTCATCTTCAGAGTCTTCTGAGATGATTGCTCAATAACATGTCATGAGGAAAGTCCAGATTTACAAAGCATTTGTCATTTCTTTCTGTGCTGCTAATTTGTTTAGTAACCATTTCTCACACTCGTCTGCCAAGTTGTAGACGTGTGCATGCCAGGTCCGTAGCTCTATAAATCCATAAATGTTAATAATAGTGCTAGGACTTACTGATGGTCCGGTGGTTGAGACTCTGCACTTCTGATGGAGGGGGCACGGGTTTGATCCCTGGTCAGGGAACTAAGATCCCACATGCCACATAGCCAATAAATAAATAAAAAGATGATGAATGTAGATAGTTTCAAAATGTCATATTACTAGAAAACTATGTTAGGGACTTCCCTGGTCATCCAGTGGCTAAGACCCCACGCTCTCCGTGCAGAGGGCCAGGGTTCAATCCCTGCTCAGGGAACTCAACCCCACCTTCTGCAGCTAAGTGTTTGCAAAACTCAACTAAAGATCCCACATGCTGCAAGGAAGATCAAAGATCATACATGCCACAACTAAGACCTAGCACAGACAAATAAATCCATAAACATTTTTAAAAAGAAAACTATGTTAAGTAATATTAATAGCACTAAAAGTAGGTTGTATGCCTTTGGTATCTAGATTTTCTCCTGAAAGTCCTAACCCAAACTCTTTGGTCCTTTCTTGAATACACTGATGCTTGTATAAGAATGTGCATCTTTAGGAGAAATTTTCCATCAATTCTCAACTAAAATTCTGGAATATTTAAGGTAATGATAGAAAACAGTCTAACATGTTACTTGCTCAAGGGATTTCCTACCTGTGTAGTTGACAGTAATGATACTCATTTGAATCTTTGTTTCATAAAATATGCTTTTCTTTGTTTTTTTCATTAAAGTAAGCTTCCTTTCTATCTTGAAAGAGTGAGATGAAGTTTTGCCTTAGTTATTAACACTTGTTCATTTTATTTCAGGGGTACAGACATCAGGCATGGATGGGAAGAAATGCAGTGTATGGATGTTTTTACCTCTTGTTTTTACCTTGTTTACGTCTGCTGGATTGTGGATAGTGTGAGTATTCTCTTATTTAAGGACTCAGGTATAATGTAGATAAAAAAAAGTAAAGTCTTGATAGTACAGCCCCCCTTTTTTGTGTCTGCAGGCTCCACACCCTCAGAGTCAACCAACTCCTAATCAAAAATATTCAGGAAAAAAAAATTCCAGAAAGTTCCAAAAAGCAAAACTTGAATTTGCAGCTCACTGGCAACTGCTTATATGGCATTTTACTTTATCTTTACAACTATTATATTAAGTGTCATCAATAACTTAGAAATGAAAGTATACAGGAGGATGTGCAGAGAGTACAGGTGACCCTTGACCAACAGTAGTTTGAACTGTGAGGGTCCACTTATCCGTGGATTTTTTTTCAATAAATACTACAATATTATGTGGTCCATGGTTGGTTGAGTTTGAGGATGTGGAGCTGACTATAGGACGTGAGAATCCACAGATTCTGGTATCCACTGCTTATCCTGGAACCAGTCCCCTGCAAATACAGATGGACAACTGTATATGTCATATTCTCATGAATGTATTTGTAAATACTTTAAAATAATGTTTGCTAACTCAACCTTTCTGAAGTCCCCATTTCCCTTTCTTTATTCTATCACCCAAAGTAAATAATAAGTATGAGTAATAAATTATGCAAAGCATATAGTGAATACTGGTGATATGGACTCATTATTTGCAAGATTTGCTAATTTGACGCTAACCTGCTGCAGATTCGGGCTTCCCAGGTGATGCAGCGGTAAAAACTCTGCCTGCCAACGCAGAAGACTCAAGAAATGAGGGGTCAGTCCCAGGGTCGGGGAGATTCCCTGGAGAAGGAAATGGCGACCCTCTCCAGGATTCTTGCCCGGAAAATTTCATGGACAGAGGAGCCTGGTGGACTACAGTCCATGGACTCACAAAGAGTTGGACTCAACTGAGCACACATACATACGTCTATTCAAACATTTGCTTGTTTAACAGTCATTGAGTATAAGGACGTCCTTATATTAATGACTGTTAAACAACCAAATATGATTTAATATGGTTAGTCCAGTAATATTGGGAAACAGATAATTCTTTTTTAAATTTCTTTGTTTTATAAATTTATTGTTTTTTCTTCCTAGATATTTCATAGCTGTGGAAGATGACAAAATTTTCCCATTAAATTCAGCTGAAAGGTAAAGTTTATCTCTGGGTAACTCTTTGTTCATCAGTAGATTTAGCAAAACTTTGCCACTGGTAAAGTTAAACTATGCAAAAGTAACTGTGTGTTAACCTGAGCTTCTGGGTTTTTTCTGTCATCCAGGAAACCTGGTGTGAAGCATGCACCATATATAAGGTAACTTGATAATTCTCTTCTGATCTGCTGTATCTTAGGCAACGTTAGCAGGGTGTATTAGTTCTGACTATTAGGACAATGTAGCCTAGACTGAGTGGCTTACAAATATCAGAAATTTATTTCTCACATCTCTGCTCTGCAGGCTGGAAGTCCAAGATCAGGGTGCCAGCATGGTTAAGGGTCTGATGAGAACCCTCTTCTGGGTTTCAGACTCTGTCTTCTCGTTGTGTCCACACATGGCAGAAGGAGGACTAGAGAGCTCTCTGGGGCCCTTTTATAAGGGCACTAATCCCATTCACTGGGGCTCCAGTTTCATCACTTAATCACCTTCCAAAGGCCCCACCTCCTAATACCATTATGTGGGATGTTAGGATTTCAACATATGAATTTTGAGGGGACATAGACATTCAGTCCCTTCCAAACAGTCGTAGATTTTACTATAGAAATAATAAAACATTTCATATTTTTCAAGCATTGCAGGTGATGAACCTCCTGCAAGCTGTGTGTTTAGTCAAGTTATCAACATGGCAGCATTCCTAGGTAAGAAGAACATAAAGAATGCTTTACGTACTTTGGGATATTTCTTTTTTATTTTAAAGTCTCCAAAAACTCATATCAAAAGTATAGTGGGCTTAGTTGATAATTTATTGTCATATCATGTCAGTATGCTAAAGTGGGCTTTTTTTGTTTTGAGGGTCATTTTTTTTTTTCATAAATCCCTTTACATTCACCTGCTTACCTTCCATTTTCTTTTCCCTTTACCATCTTCAATCATTACAGCAAATTCTTGACTTTATTTCTTTTGCTGCATGAAATAATATATTTCATGTGCCATAAAATCCTGCATGAGACTATAATATTGTGCAATGTTTTCTTTAAAAAGAATGCTTTAAATATTCTTTCACTGGCAAGCATGAAAAATGCATAGGGTCTGAGATAAATATTGATGTGTATAGACATCGTCTTTCAGTCTAAAAGTTGGCATTATTGTTAGGGTCATGCCTTCCCCTGTTCCTAGACACATATCCAGCTGGCAAATGGGAACACAGGTTTATAAAAAAAAAAAAGTAACCTTTTGTACTCATGTCCGGCCCTAATTCCCTTTTCCTTCAGGGACTAAAGCTCTCATTTAACATCCTGTCCTCTTTGTTCTGTGAGTGCTTCTCTCCGGGGGCTGTGGAAACCAGCCATACTCTCTGTCTTCCTCCAAATCAGCCTCATTGTTGTTCAGTCACTAAGCTGTGTCCGACTCTTTGTGACCCCATGGACTGCAACACACCAGGCTTCCCTGTCTTTCACCATCTCCCAGAGTTTGTTCAAGCTCATGTCCATCGAGTCGGTGATGCCATCCAACCATCTCATCCTCTGTTGTCCCCTTCTTCGCCTGCCCTCAGTCTTTCCCAGCATCAGGGTCTTTTCCAAGGAGTTGGCTCTTCGCATCAGGTAGCCAAAGTATTGGAGCTTCAGCTTCAGCATTAGTTCTTCCAATGAATATTCAGTGTTGATTTCCTTTAGGATTGACTGGTTTAATCTCCTTGCAGTCCAAGGGACTCTCAAGAGTCTTCTCCAGCACCACAGTTCAAATTGTGGAGCTCATCTCCTCCAGGCCAAGGACTCCTCTGTGTCTTTCAACAGGTTGGGACTTCCCTGGTGGTCCAGTGGTTAAAGACTCCCATGCTTTCCACGCACAGGGCACGGGTTTGATCCTGGGTCTGGGAATTAAGATCCCACATGCCGTGCAGTGTGCCCAAAAAAAAGAAAAAAAGGTCAACCAATTATCACCACTGGCATTTTGTTGGGTCCAGTCAGTGATAGCTAAATCCTTCAACAGCAGTTTTCTGGACATGGTCCTTTTGGATACTGAAACTTTCACTCCAAGTGAGAGCTAATGATGATGTTATCACTGAGGGAGTATTTGACCTTTGTAGCACCTGTCCCCCAAAGAGGTGGCCTGTTATTTCATTGATTTATAACTTTTCTACCCCCAAAAAATTTCTACTGGTGCTTACATGTTCCTTTTAAATTTTTGCTGTAGGAAAAGGGAAGACCTATAAAATTCCCTGGAAAATCAAGGGAGATGGTTGGTCCAACCTGCGCCACAGGCAGAATCTTAGTTGGTTCAGAAGGCAGAGAAACATGGGGAGTTTTCCCTTGAGCCCCCAGGGGAAACGCTAGCCAGCCTGGTTTTGTCCTCACCGCCTTCAGTCTCCATGTTAGCCATTCAGTTGTGTCCAGTTCTTTGAGACCCCATGGACTGTAACCAGCCAGGCTCCTCTGTCCGTGGTTTTTTCCAGGCAAGAATACTAGAGTGGGTTGCCATTCCCTTCTCCAAGGGATCTTTGCAACCCAAGGATAGAACCTGCGTCTCCTGCACAGGAACTCAGTATTCACTCTTTTTCCCTACTCTCTACACCACTCTTCTGAAAAGATGTAATAAATGTACTCATGCTAAGGCATAAATGACCTCTAAGGAGATATTTGCATCTAATAGGACACAAAGTCCCAAGAGTGACTCTGGACTCGCAGGGTCAGAGACCTTTCCCAGCCCGTCAGCAATCACACCACGTAGGCAGGTTGGTACCAACTCATACCATCATCCCCACGGAGCACAGCAATAACAGTAATTAATGACAGTCCCTTAATATTCCAGGCACAATGCTAAGTGCTTTGCACACATTACCTCTTTTAATCATAATACACTGGAGACTTCCCTTATGAGGAAATGTCACAGGATGTCTGTCCTCCATGGGGCTTTAAAGAAACCAGTGAACATGTTAGAAGCCACAGATTACCCTTTGTATTCTTAAGACAAATTGATATGTCCCAATGGTCCTTAGCGCAACATCTAAAATATGCCAGTTTTCCCAGCTCACAAATTTATCCCTTTACAAAGCTGATGATAAACTTGTTATAAAAGCAGTACCAAAAACACAGTCATGAAAGCAAGTTCCCCTCTTGCAGATGACATCTGTCAGCCTCTGATTCTCCAGTCCTCCCCCGCTCCATCAAGAAGCAATTAAGTTTTTACTGGCTTTTGCTCTCAGGTATTGCAGCATCCAGTGTTTATTATATTTCATCCCTTTTAGTGCCATCTGGTAGACACAGAACTGAGGAAGATGAGTGTTCAGTGAGAGTGAACCATCTATTATTTACTTATCTGGGAGTGAAAAAGAATCCTTTTCCTAATAATTCTTGCCTTGCACTGTGGTTGGTTTTGTCTCCCCAGGTCTGTCCCTTTTAGATCTCAGACTATCGTTTCAGATGACGTAACTGACTATAAGAAACAGCCTGCATCCTGTGTGTTCACTCAGCTGTGTCTGATTCTTTGTGACCCCATGGACTGTAGCCTGCTAGACTCTTCTGTCCATGGGATTTTCTAGGCAAATACTGGAGTGGGTGGCCATTTCCTCCTCCAGCAGCTCTTCCTAACCCAGGGATCCAACCTGTGACTCCCGTGTCTCCTGCATGATAGGCAGATTCTTTGCTACTAAGAAACAACAAGGACCTCATATAAGTCACTGCTTGTCGGAGGCCATATAGATTATAATCTACAACCTACAAATGAGTTGGGTGGTATTCATTAAAACCAGTTAGCAAAAATCTTGTGGTTTTTTTTGATGGACTAATCAAAGATCAAAGAAATGCTCAGTGATTTTCTTTACAGAATTATTTATATTCTTTGTCCTAAATCTGCACTTTTATGATCTAAGACACATTTCTTTTAATTACTTATTTTAATTGGAGGCTAATTACTTTACAATACTGTAGTGGTTTTTGCCATACATTGACATGAATCAGCCACGGGTATACATGTGTTCCCCATCCTGAACCCCCCACCACCTCCCTCCCCATCTCATCCCTCAGGGTCATCCCAGTGCACCGGCCCTGAGCTCCCTGTCTCATGCACCAAACCTGGACTGGTGACATATTTCACATATGATAATATACATGTTTCAGTGCTACTCTCTCAATCGTCCCACCCTCACCTTCTCCCACAGAGTTCTTTACATCTGTGTCTCTTTTGCTGTAAGACCCGTTTCCTAATAGAAATATTTCTTCCCTGGAGAGGTCGTGAGGATAAAGTTACTAGCTGAATGATTTTGGTCACCTAACACAGCCTCTCTCCCTCCTTCAGCCAAAACATATTGATTGTTATGTTTTACTGCTGTGATAAATAGGTATTCAGTTCAGTCCAGTTCAGTTCAGTCGCTCAGTCGTGTCCGACTCTTTGTGACCCTATGAATCGCAGCACGCCAGGCCTCCCTGTCCATCACCATCTCCCGGAGTTCACTCAGACTCACGTCCATCAAGTCGGTGATGCCATCCAGCCATCTCATCCTCGGTCGTCCCCTTCTCCTACTGCCCCCAATCCCTCCCAGCATCAGAGTCTTTTCCAATGAGTCAACTATTCGCATGAAGTGAAGTCGCTCAGTCGTGTCCGACTCTT
>SJYT01060942.1:42170-128328 GCA_006410635.1 Cephalophus harveyi
CCTCTCTTCTTTTCACAGCTATTTGTAAGGCCTCCCCAGACAGCCATTTTGCTTTTTTGCATTTCTTTTCCATGGGGATGGTCTTGATCCCTGTCTCCCATACAATGTCACGAACCTCATTCCATAGTTCTTCAGGCACTCTATCTATCAGATCTAGGCCCTTAAATCTATTCCTCACTTCCACTGTATAATCATAAGGGATTTGATTTAGGTCATACCTGAATGGTCTAGTGGTTTTCCCTACTTTCTTCAATTTGAGTCTGAATTTGGCAATAAGGAGTTCGTGATCTGAGCCACAGTCAGCTCCCGGTCCTGTTTTTGCTGACTGTATAGAGGTTCTCCATCTTTGGCTGCAAAGAATATAATCAGTCTGATTTCGGTGTTGACCATCTGGTGATGTCCATGTGTAGAGTTTTCTCTTGTGTTGTTGGAAGAGGGTGTTTGCTATGACCAGTGCGTTCTCTTGGCAAAATTCTATTAGCCTTTGCCCTGCTCCATTCCGTATTCCAAGGCCAAATTTGCCTGTTATTCCAGGTGTTTCTTGACTTCTTACTTTTGCATTCCAGTCCCCTATAATGAAAAGGACATCTTTTTTGGGTGTTAGTTCTAAAAGGTCTTGTATGCCCATGGTGGATTCATGTCAATGTATGGCAAAACCAATACAGTATTGTAAAGTAAAATAAAGTAAAAAAATAAAATAAAAATAAAATAAAATAAAAGGTCTTGTATGTCTTCATAGAACCGTTCAACTTCAGCTTCTTCAGCATTACTGGTTGAGGCATAGACTTGGATTACTGTGATATTGAATGGTTTGCCTTGGAGATGAACAGAGATCATTCTGTTGTTTTTGAGATTGCATCCAAGTACTGCATTTTGGACTCTTGTTGACCATCATGGCTACTCCATTTCTTCTGAGGGATTCCTGCCCGCAGTAGTAGATATAATGGTCATCTGAGTTAAATTCACCCATTCCAGCCCATTTTAGTTCGCTGATTCCTAGAATGTCGACGTTCACTCTTGCCATCTCTTGTTTGACCACTTCCAATTTGCCTCGATTCATGGACCTAACATTCCAGGTTCCTATGCAATATTGCTCTTTACAGCATTGGACCTTGCTTCTATCACCAGTCACATCCACAACTGGGTATTATTTTTGCTTTGGCTCCATCCCTTCATTCTTTCTGGAGTTATTTCTCCACTGATCTCCAGTAGCATATTGGGCACCTACTGACCTGGGGAGTTCCTCTTTCAGTATCCTATCATTTTGCCTTTTCATACTGTTCATGGGGTCTCAAGGCAAGAATACTGAAGTGGTTTGCCATTCCTAGAGCACAAATTCTATCATTAAATAGGTATTATTGATGCATAAACAGTAAAACTAAACAAAATGAAGAAGAATTTGGCCAGGCACCAGTCTACAACTGCAGTGAAGCGCTGCTATTTTGAGTTTGAACTTGAAGAACCCTATCAGCTTCAAAATAAAAAATTTAACAAAGAAAATAAGCAATTACTCTCCAATATTTGTAATTTTTACAAGAGAGATAAATTAAAAAGAGCATCTCTATAGCAAAGAACTGTTGTAAGTATCAAAAACCACAGATGGGTGGGTTTTTTAAATCTTTTCTAAAACTGTAAGTAAAATTTTAAAAATTTAAGGAAACTTTAAAAAGATCTGTTGAACAGAATGTTAATGTGGTAAAAATTGGTTTGCATATATAAATTTAGCTTTGAAATTGCCCTACTGCCCAGAAGACCCTTTCAAGAAGCTATAATTAAATCACTACTTGGTTGTAAGTGGACTTCATAACAGAGTCTGAATCTGCTTCCCTTTAAACCTCGTAATAAAATTGATAACAGACCAGAAACTATTATTTCCACAACCATAAAATTTCAACCAGATCTTGTTTTAAAAGGAAAGTATGCCTTGTCTCAATTGATTTTTTTTAAGATTTATTTATTTTTTGGCTGTGCTGGGTCTTTGTTGCCGCTCTGGCTTTTTCTCTAGTTGCAGTGAGCAGGGGCTACTCTCTCGTGTGTGCGGGCTTCTCATTGCAGTGGCTTCTTTTGTTACAGAGCACACATTATAGGTCCACGGTCTTCAGGAGTTGCAGTACGTAGGCTCAGTAGTTATGACACAGAGACTCAGTTGCCCCATGGCATGTGGGATCTTCCCAGACCAGGGATCAACTGGTATTCCTTACATGCAAGGAGTATTCTTAACCATTAGACCACCAGGGAAGCCCTCAGCTGATTTATAATGGAGTTAATAGGGGAACAGGGCAAAGTGTGGTGTTTGGAATGCAATTCTGGAAGTTAGGCGTTTTTGGTTGATTCCTGTCTTCAGAAAGTTTTCTGCTTCCTGCTTAATTTCATTATCTATTCTTGATGAAATGATTTACCATCCAGATTACAAATGAGAAGGCTAGAATAACTGGAGCCAGGGGGATGGTACACGTCCGGAGTTCATTGGCGAGAAATGAGTAACACAAAGTGTGGCAGTGACTGTCCCTGGGGGTACAGCGGCACCAACTCCCTGGATGGCCAACGTGAAGAGCCAGCCCTGGGGGTACAGGGGCACCAACTCCCTGGATGGCCAACGTGAAAAGCCAGCCCTGGGGGTACAGGGGCACCGACTTCCTGGATGGCCAACGTGAAGAGCCAGCCCTGGGGGTACAGGGGCACCGACTCCCTGGATGGCCAACGTGAAGAGCCACCCCTGGGGGTACAGGGGCACCGACTCCCTGGATGGCCAACGTGAAGAGCCACCCCTGGGGGTACAGGGGCACCGACTCCCTGGATGGCCAACGTGAAGAGCCACCCCTGGGGGTACAGGGGCACCGACTTCCTGGGTGGCCAACGTGAAGAGCCATTTTGGTGTTTGGCTCAGCAGTGAGTCAGGGCTTCGGCCAGAGTTCCAGCACCATCCTAGCCCTCCAAACTGAATGACAACCAGAGAGTTCCCAGAGTCATACCCCCCACTAGTCATTTTTAAAAGCACATTTGAAATGTATTTCAAATACATTTTGTCATATTTGCCTTGGTATTTTGTCATTCAGCTCAGTTCAGTCGCTCAGTCGTGTCCGACTCTTTGCGACCCCATGGACTGCAGCATGCCAGGCTTCCCTCTCCATCACCAACTCCTGGAAGCTTGCTCAAACTGAGGTCCATCGAGTCGGTGATGCCATCCAACCATCTCATCCTCTGTCATCACATTCCCCTTCTGCCTTCAATCTTTCCCAGCATCAGGGTCTTTTCCAATGAGTCAGTTCTTCGCATCAGGTGGCCAAAGTATTGGAGTTTCAGTTTCAGGATCAGTCCTTCCAATGAATATTCAGGACTGATTTCCTTTAGGATTGATTTTGTCATTATGCCCTAACTAACATCCACACACAGGTAACTAGCAAGTGTCTCCCCGATGGCCTGTGTGGAGATTTCTGGTCTAAATCTAATGGCTTCCTTTTCTGAAGATCACTTTGGGTTGAGGTGCTTGTAGTGAATTTCTCCTCTCCCCACTTCTTCCTCCTATTCCCATCCCCAAAGCAATAGAAATTTTTTCATCTTCTAATGTGGACAAAGGAGCCTGGTGGGCTACAGTCCATGAGGTCACAAAAGAGTTGAACACGACTTTGCAACTAAACAAGGATAACTGTTGTCACTGTTAAGAGACTTCTGAAAATATCGCACTGTAGCTCCCAACGGGATCCTCAAACCATTAGGTTGAGAAGCTATTACCAACTCAAGTATAATTTATTAATCTGATGATGAATCATGGGCTAAATATAAATATACTAAAAGCTAAATCAGAGCCAAACAATTTACGATTTCATAAATTATGGTTTATTTCTATTTTGCTTCCAAAATCCAAATATTATCCAAGTTGTATACCATTCTTTCACCAGAGTTACTTGGAACTGAAAGTCAGTTTGATGAACTAACTTCGTAACTTGAAACTGTTAAATTCGGCAGACTTAAGAAATGCAAATTTGTGGATGGTTTCTTATTAATGGCTACTAGTATTGGCCAGTAATCAAGGTAGACTTTTAGCAAATAATTACCTACTGAATTGCTGTATAAATAGGATAATTCCTGAATTCCTAATCATTTTCCCTGCTAAACCTTAATGTCAAAATAAATTGCCTTAGGAAGTGAAGTGAAGTGAAGTGAAGTGAAGTCGCTCAGTCGTGTCTGACTCTTTGCGACCCCCTAGACTTTAGCCTACCAGGCTTCTCTGTCCATGGGATTTTCCAAGTGATAGTACTGGAGTGGATTGCCATTTCCTTCTCCAGACCTTAATGTCAAAATAAATTGCCTTAGGAAGTAGTAACTGCCTTTCCTTATATTAGCTGCTGCTGCTGCTGCTGCTAAGTCGCTTCAGTCGTGTCCGACTCTGTGCGACCCCATAGACAGGAGCCCAACAGGCTCCCCTGTCCCTGGGATTCTCCAGGCAAGAACACTGGAGTGGGTTGCCATTTCCTTCTCCATTGTGTGAAAGCAAAAAGTGAAAGTGAAGTCGCTCAGTCGCATCCGACTTCTAGCGACCCCATGGACTGCAGCCTACCAGGCTCCTCCATCCATGGGATTTTCTAGGCAAGAGTACTGGAGTGGCTTGCTATTGCCTTCTCCGTTATATTAGCTATAACATATTAATTGCAAATGCTTTTAAAAAATCATTTGTAAACTAGGCTTTCTCAACTTTTTGTATAAATATGAAAATATCCCTGCAGTAAGCAATTAATAAAAGGGAATTCTTAGATTAATGGCTTGAGTATGGACTAGCCTCAAGGTCACTATTAGAAGTCAGATTTGAAATCTAAGTAACTTCCTTCATCTCTCTTCAGATTCTCTGATGACAATTTGGTTGAAAAGATAGGGCTTTTAAAATGAGTAAATTAACATCATTTGGAAGAATTGAGCTTTCTTAATATAATCACAGTATGATTTTTAATACATACCAAACCCCCAGATCTGCTATGTTAAAATACAGATTCCATGATTTTCTTACCATCAGTGCCCTAATTTGGATGAACTATCTTTGTCCTTTGACAATAAACACCCACAGGTAGAATCAGAGGAGAGAGGGAGTAAACTAGAAACGAAGAGATTTGCATACTTACTTTATCTTCCTTCCCATACCCAGGAATGACTTCTGGCACAGGCACCAGCAGGTTTGTCTAAACTGATAACCATGTCTTCTTCCCCATGTTTTCTTGCCCCGTCTGTCCTAACACTGTTCTCAATTAAAGGGTGATTGAATCAGTGAATTCTCGTGCCATGGGCCGACTCTCTGCATCTGATTTGTCGTGTGCCAAGCCTCTGCAATGCTCTCCTAAGCCAGTCTGTCCTGTGCTGACCTTGTTTTTGAAAACTCTGGGAACAACACTATTACCAGTCTACCATCTTGCCTCACCCAAGTAACATGTAACATTGCTGCTTCAGTTCCTCTCTGCTTTCCCTGGGTTAGCTAGAATAAAGCATCTCAATAATCAGAAACATTGCCTGCAAGTTTTCTTTTAAAAATTGTCATTTCAGAGATTTTAAAATGTACAATGGCAAGAAGTTTACTTTTGCACGTTGTGGCTTTAGAATGCCATTTCCTAGTCTGGCTGTGTGATTTCAATTTTTCAATTATAACATTTTGTTTTATTCCCAGCTCTTGTGGTAGCTGTCCTGCGCTTCATACAACTGAAACCAAAGGTTTTAAATCCGTGGCTGAATATTAGTGGCTTGGTGGCTCTCTGTCTGGCTTCCTTTGGAATGACCTTACTTGGTAATTTTCAGGTACTTCATTTGGCCTTTTTCATCTCCATCTCATGCTTCACCTATATGATTATCACAGCCAGTGACGTATAGTCACTATGTGGCCCATAAAATTCTCCATGGACTTTTAAAAACATTCTACAGTGGTTCCTAATATGCACAGGTTCTCCAGCAGTCAGCCTGTCTGATCATTGAGCCTCACCTCAGTCAGCTCAGTCACTCAGTCGTGTCCAACTCTTTGCAAGCCCATGGACTGCAGCATGCCAGGCTTCCCTTGTCCATACGTGGGAAAGTCCTCACTGTACATCGGACATATAGCACAGCTACTGGGAAATGCAGCTACTGAAATAGCTGTGTATTTTCTACAAGGGCTTTCAAAGTACTGTATACTTTTTTCATAATAAATTGTATCCTAATCTATCTTTCTAGAAAACTAATAGGACCATTGCCTTTCTATAATTAAACATTGAACATCCTTATTGGATGAAAGCTTGCGTTTCAGATTAGCAGGTTCACATGGGAGTTAGATTGAAAATCCAGAATTTCTTTAGAATTTTTTTAGAATATGACTTGTATAAAGATGTACTAACCCTAACTCTTCTTCCCAGAAGTATAAAAATGCCAGGTCATTTAGGGACTTTTCCGGTGGCTCAGGTGGTAAATAATCTGCCTGCAATGCAGGAGACTCAAGTTTGATCCCTAGAGGAGGGATTCCTGGAGGAGGAAATGGCAAGCCACTCCAGTATTCTTCCCTGGAAAATCCCATGGACAGAGGCACCTGGCTGGCTACAGTCCATGGGATTGCAAAGAGGCGTACACGACTGAGCGACTAACACACACACCGAAAGTCATTTAAGCATAATTTCCCTTGTCAACACCATCACCCAACTCTTGACTTCATTTTTAAGTCATGGAGACCACTGCACTGTTACAGTGGTTGTCTGTTTTCCCTGCCTCCATTTCCTCCCCAGCATCCTCCAGCCCCTGCTAAATAGTGCTACTAGAAACCTCCTTCTTGCAATTAAACACTGATCCTAAACTTCTCCCTTGTCTACTGAGGGAAATCCAAATGGTGAAGGCATTCCAGACACTCACCACTCCAGTGAGCATTTCATAATGTTCTCACTGAAAATAGGGTAGTGGGTTTTCTAAGACTGACTCTTGCCCTGAGTCCTCAGTGCTGATAATCCATTAAATTAGTATCTCATTCCCCCGGACATCCCCTGGTACAGTATTTTTTTTACTTAATGGGTCATCTGACAGACAGGCATGCAATCTCACCAGTTCCTCTAATTATCCAAGCTCTCATTCCATATCAACCTCAATAATGAGAAAGCTGCATTCTTAGAACCTATTGCCTTGGACAGTGAATTATCAGGAGAATATTTGAGAGTTTATCTGTTGAGCTCCAAAATGTTAGGGCACAGAACATTTTTTATTGAGATTTTGGTGGGAATCTTCCTTCTCACCAAAATCTTATGCTTCTGTGCTACAAGGGCTGCCATGTTGTAAAATGCTCAATAACTATCATTTCTTTCAACTGGATGGAAGTTACTGAGTAGACATTTTGTCTTTCACTTAAGTTCCCTAAAGAATCCCATTGACGGAGTTGTTTGATTGAACCACAAATATTCAAAACCATCAATGATGACACTACATGTTCTTCATAGAACATTTTCTGGAGTATCTACAGAGATTACACAGGGAACAAGTAATGCAGTTGCCTGTACTCTTTTCATAATTTTTTAAAATTTGACCCATGTAATTAAATATACCATCTATTTTTTAAATTAGATTTAAGAAATAAATAAACAGATTGTGTATAGCATGGAAAGCCAGTTTTCTAGAAGTAAAATTTGACTTGGGGAATCATTATTTAAAATGTTTTAAAAATATGTGTTTTGACCTGTGGGCTGGTGGTTTTTTTCAAAGAAGAAAAAAATCCTACTGCACAACTGTATATTTTTTAAATCAGTGGACAATGATTTGAGCAGTTTACATCTCTGACTTCCAACTGAAACAACCCAAATGGGTGTCCTTTAACCTATTAACTGTATGAAGGTCTTGACCAGGAATCTTCAAACACTGTTGCCTTTTAATGGGTCTCCAGATATGGCGAAAGCTCATAAGTGCATTTTTCTTATTATAATGGGGGAGAAAAGGGAATTTCCCGGCAGTCCAGTAGTTAAAACTCCATGCTTCCCCTGCAGGGGGCACGGGTTCAACCCCCTTAACAATAATTGGTCATATTACAGAAAATGGACAATTCTATAAGAGTAGATAACAACCAGCATTGTTAGTTGTCCAGACCAATGAAATCTTGACCTGCTTAGAACTGACCATGGTCAATCAGTAAACACACAGCCAGATTGTGGTCTCATTTCTTAATCTAGAGAACAGAGTTTGGGGTTTATGTCTGCAGAAACTTGACATTTCTCTTTTTATGGGTAACTTTCCTGATTTTTTTTTTTTCTTCTACTTTTCTCTAAAGCTTTTCTGGAAAATAAATTCAAAAATTAAATTACTGCTGCCTGTTCATTCATTGGCTCATCTAAGCAAATGTTTTGAGGTTTGAGGGTACTAGTCATTTTCCTTCTTTCCCTCAGAGTTCAAACCAATAGAGAATAGACACAGAGAGCTAGTGGAGATAAAGGATTTTGCTCTTTCTACAATCTGTTAGCCCACTCTTAGCACATCTCTTTACCTGTTTCGTTCTCCTTCATGTGTTCTGTTGGCCTGTATGTATTTTCTGAATGGGTGTCCACAGGGCATTATCTGTTCACCCCTTAGCTCACAAATGATGAAGAAATCCATAATGTCGGAACTTCCTTGACTTTTGGATTTGGCACGTTGACCTGCTGGATTCAGGCGGCATTGACACTCAAAGTCAACATCAAGAATGAAGGACGGAAGGTTGGAATTCCACGAGTTATTCTTTCAGCGTCTATCACTCTCTGCGTGGTCCTCTGTATCCTTTGAGTGTGAAAAGGGTCTCTGCCAGTGGGATTAAAACACAGATGACTTGTCCTTGTAGAAGATGAGAACATTGCCATTCTCGGTTGCTTAGGATATACTGTCAGATCATCTCAGAATATTAGACAAAAACGAAAAGTAAAAGTAAAAACTGAAAACTCTCAGACCTACTTTTCATGCCAAAGAGGAGATGGATAACTAAAAATAAAGCAAGCGCTGCCTGCTCAAAACTGTTTCAATCTGTAGGAATGGTGTCATGCATTCTCCTTATCACAAATGGCGTAAGGCTTCCTTTTGTGAAATAGATAGAATGCATAATCCAAGAGAGAATTGTGCTTTATTTCTTCCATCTTGACAATATTTTTTTTCACTTGTGACTTTATCATGACTCTGTTATTTCATTTAATTAAACTGTAAAAATGAATTTCGAGAGACAAAAATACATTTCTATCTTTCAGAAAAACAAATAAGCTTTTTTGGAAAAGAAATGCAAGATCTAGATTACCACGGCATGCACTATTGTCCCAAACAAATAATTTTGAGGTTTTGATGTGCTATTTCCCTTTCTCCTTTGGAGTTTGAACCAATGGAGAACAGTCAAATGGGTGCCAAATGGGTGTGAAGAAATCAGCCTTTATTCCTAATAAACTTGGAAAGGAGAATTGTGCAGGTCTCCTATCTCACATGTTAGAATTCAGCTTATCCACCCAGTAACAAGTGGAGAAATCAGAGAAAGACAGAGAACAGCACTTCATTCAGTTGAACCCCAAATAGATTGCAGAGGGACTAGTCTAGGGTGGAGCGCAGTGACCCCACCTACTATAGCAGAGCCCAGTGGAAGCAGGCCAGTTCCAAGCCCACCAATCAGATCAGTCAATCATTCCTAAGTGTTCACTCCAATAGGTCCACTGGAACCCGTGGAGAAGAAGGGAATAAGGTTCCTAGATGGCAAACTGTAAACTAACACTGTTACAGTCTTCATGAATAGCCAGTATTTATTGGGCACTTATAATGTGCTAGACATTATTCTAAGCAACTTTAAATATGTCTACACTTTTAATCCTCACTTAACAAGAATAGTAACAGAGGTTAGTTACCCAAGATCACACATGGAATGTGTCAGTTTGTTTTAAACTCAGGCTCAGTTCTTTTACTTAGAGTGGCTTTAAAATATGAAAACATTTAGTGTTCAAAGATGTTCTTTAGTTAGTGGATTATTTAGAAGTGTTTACTTCTTCCTTTCCAAACTGCCATTCAATCATTTTAGGGGTTTTCTGAAGTTCTATGGTCACATTAGATAAAGAACATCAAAGGACTTGAAATTCAAGCCAAAAAAGTTGTTTACTACTAGTAATCTGAGTAAACAAGTCCAAATTATTTTATGAGTAAACAGGTCAGAAGTCTGCCAGTGTGAGATCTGAAGATGTATCCCTCCCCTATTAAGTAATAATAATATTGTTTTGGCAATATTTTGAACCCTCAGTCAGAAGAGTATGTGAGGGTTTTGAATTATTTTTAATTTTGAGCTTATAGTAAGCAATTCTGATCCATGTTATTTCTGAAGACTTGGAACCATTTCTTGGTTCCCTGATGAATGGATCCAAGTCTAGTCAGGAGGGCAAAGTTTAGCTGAAGTAGTTTTCGCATACTTTTTTGCCCTCTGAAAATTACCCAAGATTTTAAGTCTAAGTTCTGAAGGTAGAACTAATTCTAAGGGAACATTTCTGACTTTCTAAATAACTTTATTTAGTCCTTGACCTCTTAGCCTTTCACTAGAACATTGGTCCCCAACATTTTTGGCGCCAGGGACGTTTCATAGAAGACAGTTTTTCCATGGACTGGGGTGGTGGGGAGGCTGATGGTTTCAGAATGTTTCTCATCAGGAGTGCCAAACCTAGATGCTTTGGACAGGCAGTTCACAATAGGGTTCATGCTCTCATGAGAATCTAATGCCTCCGCTGATCTGATAGGAGGGGGAGCTCAGGTGTAATGAGAGCAATGGGGAGCAGCTGTAAACAAAGATGAAGCTTCGCTCCCTTGCTTGCCACTCACCTTCTGTTGTGCAGCCCCGTTCCTAACAGGCTATGGACCAGCAGCAGTCCATGACCTGGGGTTGCAAACTCCTTCAATCAAAAATATTGTGAACCTTTCTTCTTCCAAGCTCCTACCTTTATATATCCTGAAGTGTGTGTGTGTATGTGTGTGTGTGTGTGTGTATGCATATACTTCATATGTATTCAGGCATAGACATATCATCTGTTCCTTTGGTTTCTTAGTTGCCTATTTTTATTTGGGCACAAGTTTAAATGCAACACCAGGAATGAAACCAGCCTACATAATATTGTCTGAAAAGCAATAATAAAAATTAGAGAGAGGAAGGATTGCCACTTAAACATTGTTAGTAGCATTGCAAAGACAAACACAGCTTATATGGGTGTAGTTCACTATTTGGTAAGTACACATTGTTCCATAGTCATTTGCAGTGTCTTTTAAAAACATAACATTCTTTTCTGGTCAAATAATTACTTTGGAATTTTAAGTCTTTAGCTAGTCTCATGGTTAATTAGGTCGCCATGGAGAATACTGGTCAAATGCATGGGCAAGGAGTCAGAGTTCTTGTGTTTGAACCCCAGTTCCCCCAGTTAATACGTGTGTTACCCATCTGGCCTCCATTTCCTTATGTTAAGGGCCTCCTTGATGGCTCACTAGGTAAAGAATCTGCCTGCAGTGCAGGAGACGTGGGTAGGAAATGGCAACCCACTCCAGTATTCTTGCCTGGAAAATTCCATGGACGGAGGAGCCTGGCGAGCTACTGTCCATGGAGTCGCAAAGAGTCAGACGTGACTGAGCCACAGAGGGCTACAGTCCATGGGGTCTCAAAGAGTTGGACACAACTGAGCATGCACACGTGCCCCTGTACTCCCTAATTTTTTTTAATCTACTTATTTTTAATTGATAATTAAATAATTAATCATTATTGCTTTCAACATTATGTTGGTTTCTGCCATACATCAACATGAATCAGCCATAGGTATACACACGTCCCCTCCCTCTTGAACCTCCCTCCCACCCCCTTGAGATTGTCACAGAGCCCCGGGTTGAGTTAACCTGAGCCATACAGCAAATTCCCATTGGCTATTTCTTTTGCATATGGTGGCGTAGATGTTTCCATGCTATCCTGTCCATTCATCCCACCCTCTCCTTCCGCTTCTCCCGCTGTGTCTGCAAGTCTGTTCCCTATGTCTGCGTCTCCTCTGCTGCCCTGAAAATAGGTTCATCACTTTTAAACAAACTGAAGATAATAGGATGTTGTGAGGATCAAGCAAGGTGCTCCATGAAAGCACCTAGAAGCATGTCAGGCACAAAGGAAGGGCTACATGACGTGGCCTCGTATTATTTATGTAGATAGAGCTCAGCTGGCCCTGGCAAGTTCTTTGGGTCTTTTCTGTAACCTGTCTCTGCCCAGAGAAGAGCCCAGCCTTAACGAGGCCGACAGAGGTGCTTTCCTTGACCACTTCTCCCCAGACTTCATCCTCATGGCGCAAGGCATCCACATGTACGCCGCCAGGGTCCAGTGGGGCCTGGTCATGTGCTTCCTGTCTTACTTTGGCACCTTTGCTGTGGAGTTCCGGCATTATCGCTACGAGATTGTTTGCTCCGAATACCAGGAGAACTTCCTAAGCTTCTCAGAAAGCCTGTCTGAAGCTTCCGAATATCAAACCGACCAGGTGTAACCCTTCAGCTTTTCCTTGCTGGGGAGATGGGTGTGGCAGCGAGGGAGGGGCCAGGACACACCCACAGGACTTGACCCATAACCTCATGACACACCACACACACACACACCCCCCCGCAGAAACACACATTCGCGGCCACATTTGCCAAATGAGCTTTTCAGGGCGAGTTATTTAACGAAAAAGCACAAGCCCTGTGTGTCGAAACACATGCTGTTACACTGAAACTATAGTGCACGACAGAGCAAGAAGCCTGTGCATGTTCACGTCCTTTCCCCTCGCTCCCGACACCCGCGTTCTATTGTCCTCCTCACCCACTCCAGCCACCGTGACCATCCTGCTTTGGGTAGGGCAGGCCAAATGTGACGTGGGAACATGCCAACTCCCAGCGTTGCCTTCAGATCCAAAGGGCTCGGAACCAGCTCATGAGGAAATTGTGAATCTGGCTCTTGAATGGACCGAGCATCATTTACTTGGACAGGCACTGTACAGAGATGTGACCCCTCGTAACCTGCGGACAATGTGGGATCAAGGATGGAACTTTCCTAGAGAAGCTCCCTCCATCATCGTTCAGCGGTTGGCTGACCAGATTCGACGCTCTAAGCTGTGAGAGGGAAGCCCACCATATGAGTTGGACTTTCCTGTGACTGAGAAATATTTCCTGGGGTGAATATTTGCAGGACCAAGGTCTGCCAGGCATGGAGAGATGGGGGCAGCCAGGGTGTGGTTTCGTTTTTGCTTCCCTAGTACGCTATGTTTGGTTTTTATTTTCTACTTAATGATTTGCCTTTTTTTTTTTTCCATAAGTAACTACCATGGGTCTTTCGAGGTCTCATGGATAAAAAGGATGTAGACCAAATCCAAGAAATAAACTTGTTTGGGGTTCAACCATGATAAAGCTGGGGGGAGGGGGAGGAAGGTCACCTGTGGGCTCAATTTTATGTTTGAAGCTAAGAAAATATTCACAGAAAAGCACAAAGGTAAGAAAACTCCTTCTGGACATTTGTCAAAGATAGGAGTTTTAGAGCATCTTGTTGGAGGTTCACATAAGAGGGGAGTTTCTCAAATGTACCTATCGCTTAAATTTTGTATTGGGGTGGGGGAGGTTAAGGGCTTTTCATACTCAGAATTTGTAGGAGCCAATTAGGAGGGTACCCTCCCCCCCAAAAAACAAATTGGTTCAGCTGGTCCCCTACAACCCAGCATGCAGTTTCCACCTGCAAAGAGTTTAGAACTCAACTGTAGGCCTGGGCTTTATAGAGGCTGTGTTTCATAAAAATGAGCAGAATTCTAAACTCAAAATGTCTTGGCGTGGGCCAAGCTGACAGACGCTGTGAGTGCACTTTGTTTCAAGAAATCCCCGAATTCACTTCGCAGGGACTTGAGATTTCAAGGACTATAATGTGAACAATGTTTTTTAATTCAACACAAACTCTGAGCTTCTTGAGGAGGGGGTTCAATGACTTTTCACTTCTGTATTTATCCCCACTTCTTAGCACAGTGCCTGGCACACATTAGGTGCTCAACCAACATCTGTTGACTAGAATTCTTGGTAATTTAGAGTAGGAAAAGGGTGTATCAGAGAAAGACTCAAAGATGAATGAGAGAGAAGATGACTGTTTCCTGCAAGATAGGAATGGAAAAAATCATGAGGCAGGGGAGGGAGAATGCCTCTAACAGCCAAGTAAAATGTGAGAAAAAGGGTGTTCTCCTGTTAGAAAGGCATCTTACTGTAAATAGTCCAAGGTGACATTTGTTATTTTTGAATACTGCTTTGGAAGTTTTTTTTTTTTTTTTCAATTTTTATATTTTAAAAATTTTATCAAAGAACAAAGATTTATGAAGTTTTCTTTTACTCTACACAATCCAAGTTAAATAGCTTTTGGTGATGCAATGTACACTTTTTAAGAGTATATCTAATAGCACATTTTAACAGAATCAAGCAATGACTGGCATTATTCATTGAGATCTGATCGATAAATAAAATTCTTTTATGCAGAATTGTGATTTTTTTTTTTTTTTGCCTCTTCAAAGAACATTTCTTCTCTAATACTGAAGCATAGGTAACCCAATGAGACATTATGTTGAAAATGAACTTCAGTGTTACACCGATAGCATATTTCTAGGGTGTTTGGCAACACTAACAACCAAGTCTCTGATTCTCCAGACACCAACTGGATGTCCTACAATTCAGTTCAATTCTGACACTACCCAAAGTTATTGTCAGACTCCACCAGCTTAAAGGCTCAGCCCCATAAAATTGCCCTCACTTCCTATGCTGGTCACAAGCATCAGGCCCCCAGATTACCTTAGGTTCAACCTGGTCATAAAATTGGAGGGCTCCCACAACTCCCTACCCGTCCCTTCAGTGGTTTCCTGAGAACAGCTCACAGAACTTGGGAAGACAGTTTACTTCAATTTGCTGGTTTATCATAAAAGATATCACTTGGGTTTTCCTGGTGGCACTGTGCATAGGAATCCGCCTATGAACGCAGGGGACACAAGTTCGATCCCTCGTCCAGGAAGATTCCACATGCCTCGGAGCAACTAAGCCTGTACGCCACAGCTACTGAGCCTGCATGCTGCAACAACTGAAGCCTTTGTGCCTAGAGCCTGTGCTCTGTGACACGAGAAGCCTGTGCATCACGACTCCAGAGTAAATCCCAGTCTCCTCGGTGCAGCAACAAAGACCCAGTGCTACCAAAGATAAAGAAACCAATTAAAAAAAAAAAGCTATAGCTTCAGAACAGCCAAGTGGAAGAGATGCAAAGGACAAGGAAAGCGAGGGACGCAGGGGCACGCCATGCTCCCGGGGTTCAATGTGCTCACCAACACAGAAGCTCTCTGAATCTCCACTGCTGAAGAGGGTATAGACCTTCCCCTCCAGCCCCCTCCCCCAGCCCTGCCTGGAGGTCCGGCAGGAGATCTGGCCACTTGGTCTTCCTGGTGACCAGCTTCACCCTGAGGCCATCTAAAGGTCCCACCCGTAGTGATCTCATGAGCATAAACTCAAGTGTGGTCAAAGGGGCTCTTATGAAAAACTAAAGCTCCCCCATCACTTGGAAAATCCCAAGAGTTTTAGGAGCTCTTGGCAGGAACCAAAGACAAAGACCAAATAAAATTTTGTATCAGAGCACACAGACCCATAAAGACCCAGATGACAGAACCTCCTAGGAGTTAAGGACCACAGTATTCATCTAAGAGGACAAGACCAGGGAGCCTGCATTTGGAGTTAGCATTCTTAGAGGAGCTAATGCAGACGACCCAGAGAACACAATAGGAAACACACTACACTGTGTTTCTGGTAATCCAGCTAAGTCTCTTGAAAAGTGCCCTTCTTGGTTAGGAGAGAAATATTTTAAAAACAACATTCAAAGTTCAATAGCTTTTGATTCAATGGAGAACTGACAGTGAGGTCAAGTTGTGTTACCTATGTTATTTATTGGATTTTCTTTGCACATGGTACAGGAAAGCAAAACTTGCATATCCTGAAATTTGCAATTTGCTAGTTATCATGGAGACTGGTACATCACTGCTTATTTTTGTCCTTAGGCACTGTGTCAGGATGAATTAGGTTTTTGCCTTCCCAAAATAAAACTAACGAAACTAAAGTTTATTTCTCATACTAGGTGTCTATCCTGGATGAGCAAGGAGGCTCTGCTCATCCTTATGACTCAAATACTGGCTGATAGACGCTTCCTCTTTTTTTCCCCTAGCCACAACTATGGACCATGTGGGATCTTAGTTTCTCGACCAGGGATCGAACTCAAGCCCTCCTGCTGTGGAATCGTGGAGCCCTAACCACGGGACTGCCAGGGAACTTCTAAGTCTTCAACTTAACATTGCTTCCATAGCTGCTGACAGCCAAGAAGATGTGGGAGACTGCTCACTGGTCTTAAAACCGCTAGGAAGGGACAAATATCACTTAGCTTACATTTCGCTGGTGAGGGCAAATCCCCATAGCCAAGAGTGGCTCTCTGGCCGTGTGCCCAGAGTGGGAGAAGCCTCTGTGAAGAACCTTGTACTTACTGCCACAAGATTCATATTTATGTTTTTTAGGGGGGTTGGAGAGAAGGCAATGGCACCCCACTCCAGTACTCCTGCCTAGAAAATCCCATGGATGGAGGAGCCTGGTGGGCTGTAGTCCATGGGATCACTAAGAGTCGGACATGACTGAGCGACTTCACTTTCACTTTTCACTTTTATGCATTGGAGAAGGAAATGGCAACCCACTCCGGTGTTCCTGCCTGGAGAATCCCAGGGACGGGGGAGCCTGGTGGGCTGTCTATGGGGTCGCACAGAGTCGGACATGACTGAAGCGACTTAGCAGCAGCAGCAGCAGGGACGTTAGAGGTGGGATGTTATTTATTTACTTTTATTGAAATCTAATTGATTCACATTAAGTTTTAAAGACTTTTTGAGTTACTGTCCTTCCTTTGAAATGGGAGAAGAATTTTTAAGGAACTCATCAACAGAGACTTCCTTAGCGGTCTAGTGGCTAAGACTCCGGGCTCCCAATGCAGGGGGCCCAGGTTTGATCCCTGGTCAGGGAATGAGATGCCACACACTGCAACTAGGAGTTTTCATGCCACAACTAAAGATCCCACATGCCACAACCAAGATGGAAGATCTTGCATGCTGCAACTAAGACCCAGTGCAACCAAAAAAAAAGAAACTCATCATGATACAGAAATGGAGGAAGGAGGCCAACTGTGGGGTTAGTTAAACACCTAATTACAAGTGCGAAGAACCATCTACACAGCAGCTAAATGACAGAAGTGCAATTCCACCAAGTCTAAGGACTCTCAGCCACATTTAAAATGTGTCACGTCCTCCAAAGTAGTGGGAAGTTTGAAGAAAGAGAATTCCACATATGAAACAAGTTGATTTTCACATGGTATAGAAAAGCAAAACTTGCATATCCTGAAATTTGCAATTTGCTAGTTATCGTGGCGACGATAACTAGTTCTCTATCTGTTCAGATTCCCTATTAACATTCCTCAAGGTGAGGGTTCCAAGAAACAGCAAACATCCATATCTGAAGCGCAAGGAAGGGAAGGTGAGTGAGAAGGTTAGGTCCGTCACTGGAAAAGCAAAGATCTTTTCATTAGCATAAATATTATTTTATTTCTCCTATCCTAAAAAGTAAACAGGGACTTCCCTGGTGGTCCAGTGGTTAAGAATCCACCTGCCAATGCAGGGAATATGAGTTCCATCCCTGGTCCGGGAAGATCCCACATGCTGCGGAGCAACTGAGCCCATGCACCACCACTGAGCCTATGTGCCCTAGAGCCACGCTCTGCAGCAAGAGAAGCCACAATGAGAAGCCGGCGCACCGAAACGAGAGGAGCCCCGGATGGCTGCAACTAGAGAAAGCCCCCAGGCAGCAATGAAGACCCCGCTCGGTCATAAATAAATAAATTTTAAAGCAAACAAAAGAAACAACAAAAAGTCCATATTTGCTGTTCCCAGCCCCTCTCCCATTTCTTTTTTTTTTTAATTGAAATACAGTTGATTTACAATGTTGTGTTAATTTCTGCTGTACAGCAAAGTGACTCAGTTATCCATATATATATGTTTTTTTCATATTCTTTTCCATTACAGTTTATCACAGGATACTGAATATAGTTCCCTGTGCTCCACAGTAGGACCAGCTGAACCCACTCCAATCATGCTGTTGCTTGTACCACTTCACTGGACCTGCTTCCCTCAAGTTCTCCTTGTCACGTTGTAGACACAGTTCATTCTTTTAATAGTTTACACAGCTTCACAACTGGATCACCCACACTTTCTTCACGTGGCTTCCAGAACATCCCACTCTTAGTCTCCTTCCTGCTCCTGTTCACTCTTCAGACCCCTCTCCTGGGCCGCCTTCTGCCAGACATCCTAACGTCGGCTGAACATCCGAACACTGGTTCCGTGGCTCGGGCCTTGGAACTGTTCCTTCTCGTCCATGCTCCTGCTCTTGGTGACTTCATCCAGCCTTCTAGATTGAACTGTTGCTATCTCCTCACCTCTCGCAGCTTCTCCAGCCCAGACCTTTATCCTAAATGCCAGGCCTATATATTCAACTACCTTTGTGGCATCTCCTCTCAAGGGCACCTCAAGTTTAACAGTCCTGATCTGATCCCTTTCAAGTCTTTCCTTCAGGCATGTTCCCGTATAAGTTAAAGACAACTCATCTTCGAGTTGCCAGACTGAAACCTTGAAGTCATTCTTATCTCTTCCTTCTCTCACGCCCGCATCTGTCAGCAAATTCATTCTGCTTTATCTTCAAATTATAGTAGAGTTTATCCCCTGCTACCATCTGGTCCAAACCTCTTCCATCTCTCCTGGATTTTTATAATAGCCTACAAAAACTAGTTTCTCTGCCTTTTCATTTGCTCCCTTCAGACCGTCCTCAACACAGCATTCAAAATGATCTTAGATCATCACACTCCACTTAAAATCCTCCAACGGCTTCTCTTTTACTTAGACTAAAAGCCCAATTCACTGAAATGCGCTACAAAGGCCAATAGGACCTGCCTCCTCACCTTAAAAAAAAATTTATGTGGCTGCAAGCCAGGTCTTAGTTGCAGCACCTGAGATCTTTATTGCCACATGAGGGATTAGTTATAATGTGGGATCCAATTCCCTGACCAGGGATGGAACCCAGGCCCCCTGCATTGGGAGCGTGAAGTCTTAACTGCTAGACCACCAGGGAAGTCCTTGCCTCTCTACTTTTCATTCTCTCTGATCTAGTCCCTCTGATTCCATATGTTCCCCTAAGAGCTAGGCATGCTCTGACCTCAGGACCTTTGCATTTGTTAAAACCTCTGGCTTGACAATCTTCCCCCAGATGTTTACAACTCTCACCTTCTTCACCTCCTCAAGTATTACTTTCTCATCGGGGCCTCTCTGGCCTCTAGAATCCACCCCCTTCAAGTTCATTCCAGCACTGTCCCTCCTTTCAGCTTTATTTTGCTCCACAGCATTTTTAAAAAAACATGGTCCTATAATTATGAAAATGTTTAACAGGCATAACACTAACACATTTTACTTATCTTATTATCGTATCCTCTCTACCCTAAAAGGCAAGCCCCATGAGGGCAGGGATTTTTGCCTGCCACATACCTGGTTCCTAGAACAGTGCCTGGCACACAGTTAAGCTTAGCAAGTATTTTTTAGGTGGCTGTTAGCGACAACCCTGCCCCCTCTTTTAGTTTTATTTTCATTCTTCTTTTTCTTTTTTTTAGTAATTAGTCTTGTCAATACAAGCTACTCAGTGTTCAAGACACTTAGGAAACAATGGTAACAGGGTCAGATTTCAGAGGATGCAATTGTTCCTCCACTTCTCTTAGCAAACAGCTTTCCTGTGTCTTAAGGAGGAAATTCTAGATTATAAAAAGGGTTATTTCTTATGATGTCTGCAGCAAGTAGGACACAGTAAATACCCAGGTTCTAATTACATGCAAGCTCTGTGTCAGAACCTGATTTTCTCTTTTGGATGGAGCTTCAAAAATAAAATCATTATTTTTGGATAACTGGGTATTTACCTGAAGAAAATTGCTTCTATTTCATGGCTTTAAGACAGGAAGCTGAGATGAGCCTGCAAGTCATACTCAGATTAAAAAAAAAAAATTTTATTCCCCCCGACCACACACACCATATGGCATGTGGGATTTTAATTCCCTTGACAGGGATTGAACCCGAAACTCCTTCACTGGAAGCATGGAGTCTTAACCACTGGACTGCCAGGGAAGTCCCATACTCAGATTTTTTAAATTTAGCTCGTCAAAAACTCTCCTTACAGATACTGTTTGGGTCAAGATAAAGAAAAGGGTATAAGTTAGAACTAAGAGATTTATTTAAGTCAACACATAACATCTCTAGATGTCTGTAAACCAAGTTTAGATTTGTGGCCAAGGATCATTCAGAGAGGCTGGAGGAAAAGCGCTTGGATTAAACACAGGAACCAAGTGGATCCAGGGATTAGAAGCGCTCCAGAGATTTCCCCAGTAGTCTAGTTACGGCTCTAAGCTTCTACTGCATGGGGTCCAGTTTCCATCCCTGGTCAAGGAGCTAAAATCCCACAAGTCACAGGGTGCAACAACAAAAAAATAATAATAAATTTTTGTCTTTAACTTAAATTAAAAAAAAAAAAGAAGTACTCCAGAGACTACCCACTGATTTGCTTCTCAAATAGCCCTGGAGGCGTTTTCTCAAAATACAGCAGACTTCCACATACTGTCTATTAGTATTATCATCACTTGCCCCTGGAAAGCTTTAAACCCTACCCTTTTCTAGTATGAAACCTGAGAGCACGATGCCTATTATTACTGGGTGTCTATTTCCATGTCATTGCATTGTACTCTGTAGGTAACAATGAACTCCTGGAATTTCAAGCACAGGCTGTTAGGAATGGAAAGAACAAATTTGTGAGGCGCCGTGAAAAAGACAGCGGGTGTGATTTGTTACTCCAGAATTCTGGGTGAAGTGTTAGTCGCTCAGTTCTGTCCGACTCTTTGTGGCCCCACCAGGCTTTTCTGTCCATGGGATTCTCCAGGCAAGAATACTGGAGTGGGTTGCCATTCCCTTCTCCAGGGGATCTTCCTGACCCAGGGATTACACCCTGGTCTCCTGAGTTGCAGGCAGATTATTTACCGTCTGAGCCACCAGGAAAGCCCCAGGAGAGTGAAGGGAAAGGAAAAAACAAAGATATTCTGAGGTTTCAAGCCTGGATGATTGGGGAGGTGGGGATACTGCGAAAATGCAGGAAGACAAGAGGCTGCTGTTTGGAGGGAGGAAAAGGGCCCTGCTGGTCATCCCCTCCCCCAACCTCCCCAACCCCCTACACTTTTGAACACGGGCCCTTTAAATCCACCTGCTCTGAAAGGGACAAGTCGTCTGTCCACTGCTTGACACCGTATGTATGGCTCACTTGCTGACTTTCCAGTTACTGTGGCTGCCTAGCAAATTACCGCAAAATGTAGTGGCATAAAAACTGTGTATTATGCTCACAGATTCTGTGGGTGAGGAATTCAGACAGGGCGCAGCAGGGACAGCTCATTTCTGCTCCATGAGGTCTGAGGTCTCAGCTGGAAGCCTTGAGGGCTGAAGGCTCAAAGCCTCTGAAGGCTGGTTTATTCATATGTCTGCAGATTGAGGCTGGCTGTCAGCTTGGGACCTTTTTTTGCAAATATTTACTTGGCTGAACTGGGTCTTAGTTTATTTATTATTATTTATTTATTTATTTGGGCTTCCCTGTTGGCTCAGAAGGTAAAGAATCTGCTTACAATTCGGGAGACCAGCTTTGATCCCTGGGTCAGGAACATCCCCTGAAGAAGGGAATGGGAACACAGTCCAGTATTCTTGCCTGGAGAATCCCATGGACAGAGGAGCCTGGTGGGCTATAGTTCCTGGGGTCACAAAGAGTGACTAGCACTTTCACTTTATTTGACAGGAAGGATCTTAATTGTGGTATGTGAATTCTTAGTTGCAGCATATGGGATCTAGTTCCCTGACCAGGGATTGAACCCAGGCCCCCTGTATTGAGAGCCTGGAGTCTTAGCCACTGGACCACCAGGGCAGTCCCAGCTTGGGGCCTCCTTTCCTCTCCCCAGGGGCCTCTCCACCTGGGCTAATTTGGGCTCTCACAGCATGGTAGCTGGTGCCCTAAGTGTCCAACCCCTAGCTCCTGAAAAAAGTCTATAGAAGCTGTATCCTTCTCAGTCTAGCCCGGAAAGTCCGAGTGTCACCTCTGTGGGCCTCTTGGTTGGAGCTGTCATAAGCTCCCACCCAGACTCAAGGAGGGAACAGAGGTCGCCACCTTCTTGGTGGGAGGAGTGTCAATGTCATATTGTTGAAGAGCGCGGTGGAGTGGCAGCAGTGAGAATGGAGCGGTAAGGGAAGGCTTCCTGGAGCAACAAAACACACAACCTTCCGGTCTGACTTCAGACCGGAAGGTTATGTGTTTAAATCATGTTGGGGTCAAAGTGTTATTTTTGGTATGACAGTATGGGGCTTCCATGGTGGTTCAGATGGTAAAGAATCTGCCTGCAATGTGGGAAGACCCAGGTTCGATCCCTGGGTCGGGAAGATACCCCAGAGAAGGGCGTGGCAAGCCACTCCAGTATTCTTGCCTGGAGAATCCCATGGACGGAGAAGCCTGGTGGGCTACAGTCCATGGGGTCATAAAGAGTCAGATATGACTAAGCAACTAACACACAAGGAACCTCAAAAGTCTTTCCCTCCAAGGGATTTCCCTGGTGGTCCAGTGGCTAAGATTCCAAGCATGCAGTGCAGGGGCCCCAGGTTCAATCCCCTCCTCAGAGATCTAGGTCCCTCATGCTGCAGCTAAGAATTCACATGCCTCAACTAAGAATTCATATGCGGCAACTAACACCCAGGGCAGCCAAATAAACACATTAATTAATTACAAAACAAGTCCTTTCCTCCAAGGAAGCACAGATAGACTGGCAAAACCTGTCAGAATCAACTTTTTCAAAATCCTGGAAAGTAAGTAAAACCTTGCTGCAGCCCAGAGGGAAAGGCGTAGGCAGAAACAGCTGAATCTCAGTAGAAACAGAGAGCATGGTGGTGTTGTAACTCTCTTTGGTCCCAGCCCTGCTCCCAGGCTCAAGGGTGGCCTTGACAGTAACAGGCTGTATTTCTGGTACAGGTAAGAGCAGAAAAATGGATCCCATTTCTTGAGAATTGTGGCTGTTCGCATTGAGCTATGTGTTAGTTCAAGCAGCAGAAAAAAAAAAGCATAGGCTGCTTGTTGAAGTTTATTTTTTCACAGTCTGGAGGCTGGCAAGTCCAAGATCAAGGTTCTGGCCAATTCAGTTTTCGGTGAGGGCTCTCTGGGGTCTCTTCCTCCTCTTGTAAGGACATAAATCCCATTGGATTAGGGCCCCCCTGGGGGGGGGGGGTGTGTGTGTGCGTTAGTCGCTCAGTTGTGTCTGACTCTTTTCAACTCCACGGACTGTAACCTACCAGACTACTCTGTCTATGGGTTTCTCCAGGCAAGAATATTGGAGTGTATAGCCATTCCCTTCTCTAGAGGATTTTCCCGACCCAGGGATCGAACCAATGTCTCCTGTGTTGCAGGCAGATTCTTTACTGACTGAGCACTAGAGAAGCCCAGGGCCCCGCCCTGATGACTTGATCTACCCTTCAGTTTCAGTTCAGTTCAGTCGCTCAGTTGTGTCTGACTCTTCGCGACCCCATGGACTGCAGCACGCCAGGCCTCCCTGTCCAATGCCAACTCCCAGAGTTTACTCAAACTCATGTCCATTGAGTTGGTGACGCCATCCAGCCATCTCATCCTCTGTCGTCCCTTTCTCCTCCTGCCCCCAATCTTTTCCGGCATCAAGGTCTTTCAAATGAGTCAGTTCTTCGCACCAGGTGGCCAAAGTATTACAGTTTCAGCTTCAACATCAGTCCTTCCAATGAATATTCAGGACTGATTTCCTTTAGGATGGATTGGTTGGATCTCCTTGCAGTCCAAGGGACTCTCAAGAGTCTTCTCCAACACCCCATTTCAAAAGCATCAATCCTTTGGTGCTCAGCTTTCTTTAGAGTCCAACTCTCAAATCCATACATGACTACTGGAAAAACCATAGCTTTGACTAGATAGATCTTTGTTGGCAAAGTAATGTCTCTGCTTTTTAATATGCTGTGTAGGTTGGTCATAACTTGTCTTCCAAGGAGCAAGCGTCTTTTAAAATTTCATGGCTGCAGTCAATTACCTCCTAAAGTTCCCATCTCCAAAGACAGTTACAATGAAAGTCAGGACTTTAACATATGAATCTGAGAGGGGTTGGGGGCGACAGGCGGAGGGCCTGGAAACACAGTTCAGTCCATGACAACCATCTGGTGGCTTCTTGGGGGACTGGCTCAAAGCATTCGCCTTTATCTTGCCTAACTAAGAATTCGGCCAGGGTTGAGGCAGCTTCCCTACCCAAGGGCAATTGTCAAAAATGTGCCTGGTGGTGCAGTGGATAGGAATCTGCGTTCCAATGCAGGTTTGATCCCTGGTCTGGGAAGATTCCACATGCCTTGGAGCAATTAGGCCCCTGTGCCACAATGACTGAGCCCAAGTGCTGCAACTACTGAGGCCCCTGTACCTAGAGCCCGTGCTCTGCAACAGAGAAGACACTGCAATGGAAGCCCACGCACTGTAACAGAGTAGCCCCGGCTTGCCACGACTAGAGAAAGTCCACACCAAAACCAACGAAGACACACTGCAGCCAAAAATAAATAATAGATTAAAAAAAAAAAGTTTAAAGTCAGTGGATTAGGCACAGCTACCTGGAGTACTGTAGAACAACTGGGACTAAGGACAGACTGACCAAAAAGCTTGAGAGGAAAGAGTGGAGAATGAGATACTTCAGCAAATAAGGGCTGTGAAAAGTTCTGACATGTTCCTGGTGTGATGGGTTGAATTGTGTTTCCCCAAAAAGATCTGTTCAAGTCCTAATCCCCAACAGCTCAGGACGTGACCTTATTTAGAAACAGAATTGTTGCAGATGGAATCAGTTAAGATGAGGTCATCCTGGAGTAGGGCAGGCCCCTAATCCAATCTTCTGGTGAGCCTGTAAGTCAGTCTGTGAAGACGCAGACAAGCCACTGGAGGCAGAGAGAGATCAGAGCGATGCCTCTGCACGCCAAGTAACGCTGAGCATCGGCAGCTGTCGGGAGAAGCGAGAGACAAGGGGCAGATTCTCCTTCGGTGCCTCCAGAAGGAACCAACTCTGCCGACACCTTCATTTCAGAGTTTTGGCATCCAGAACTGTGAGAGAATAAACTTCTGTTGCTTTAAGCTACCCAATCTGCGGTTTTTTGCAGCCCTAGGAAACTAATACAATATTGTTGTTGTTTAGTTGCTAAGTTGTGTCTGACTCTTTTGCAATCCCATGGACTGTAGCCCACCATGGGATTTCCCAGGCAAGAATACTGGAGTGGGTTGCTATTTCCTTCTCCGGGGGATCTTCCCAACCCAGGGATCGAACCCATGGCTCCTGTCGCATCCCCTGCATTGCAGGCAGATTCTTTCCCACTGAGCCATTAAAACAAAATATATTTGTTGTTTGTAACTCTTTTTTTTTCTCATATCTGGTTTAAAAGACAACTGCATAAAGAAATGACTATAAATCTATGTTCATGGGCACACAATAAAGATGTAATTTGTGACACCAATATAGCAGAGGGATGGCAGAGAATGGAGTTATATATGAGCAGAGTTTTATATCTATTAAAATTAAGGTAGTGCTAATTAGAAATGGATTGTTGTAAGATGTTAATTATAACCACCCAGAGAAACCACTAGGAAAATACAATAACTCAAGAACATAATGTAAAAGAAACAACAAGGGAATTAAAATGGCATTCTAGAAAATACTTATTTAACACAAAGGAAGGCAATAATGGAGGACTGAGGAACAAAAAAGATACAAGAAATGCAGAAATGAATTTTGAAGTATATAATGCAGTATTGTTGACCATAATCACAATGTTATGTGTCAGACCTCCAGAACTTATTCATCTTCCAATTACAAGTTTGCACCCAATAGAAAAATGATAGAAGAAAGTCCTTACCAGTAATTACATGAAGTGTGGAGAATTGAACTTCAATCAAAAAGCAGAGACTGGCAGAATGGATTTTTGAAATATAACCCCGCTATACACTATCTACACAAAACACATTCTCGATGCAAAGGTAAAAAAAGATTGAACATAAAAGGATGAAAAAAGACATGCCATATAGAACAGTCTTTTGGACTCTGTGGGAGAGAGAGAGGGTGGGATGATTTGGGAGAATGGCATTGAAACACGCATAATATCATATAAGAAACGAGTCGCCAGTCCAGGTTCGATGCAGGATACAGGATGCTCGGGGCCGGTGCACTGGGATGACCCAGAGGGATGATACGGGGAAGGAGGTGGGAGGGGGGTTCAGGATGGGGAACACATGTACACCCATGGCGGATTCATGTGATGTATGGCAAAACCAAAACAATATTGTAAAGTAAAAAAATAATAATAATAAATAATAAAAGAAGAAGAAGAAGAAAAAAACATGCCATTTAAACAGTAACCAAAACAGGACTGGAGTAGCTATACTAACATCAGGTAAAATAGAGGTTCAGACAAAAACTGTTACAAGGGACAAAGAAGTTTACTCGCTATAATGAAGAGCCAATCTAGCAAGAAGATTATAAACATATATAGACCTAAAACAGAGCACCAAAGCAAATGAAGCAAAATCAGACAATGAAAGGAAGAAATGGTTCAACAATAATAGATGGAGAATTGAATACTCCACATTCTACAACGGAAAAAGCAACTAGAAGGCTCAGTACTACACAGCAGTTAGACCCAGTGAACATCCATAGAGCACTTACTCCACCCAATAGCGGCAAAAAACAACATTCTTCAGGGCAGAGAGCGTTCTCCTGGATAGACCACATGTTAGGCCACAAAATAAATCTTGATGAATTTTAAAAGAGCAAAATCATGCAAAGTTCTCCAAGTACAATGGAATGAAATAAGACATCAGTAACAGAAGGAAATTTAGACAATTCACAAGTATGGGAAAATTCAATACCACACTCTTAAAGGATCAATAAGTTAAAGAAGAAATCACAAGGGAAACTAGAAAATACTTTGAGATAAATGAAAATGAAAACACAAGACACCCAAACCTACAGGATACAGTGAAAGCAGTATTCAGAGGGAAATTCTCAGCTATAAATGACTACATTAAAAAAAAAAAGAAAGAAAGATCTCAAAGAGGTAACCTAACTATTCACCTTGAAAGTGAAAGTGAAAGTGAAGTCGCTCAGTCGTGTCCAACTCTTTGCGACCCCGTGGACTGTAGCCTACCAGGCTTCTCTGTCCATGGGATTCTCTAGGCACGAATACTGGAGTGGGTTACCATTTCCTTCTCCAGGGGATCTTCCCGACCCAGGGATCGAACCCGGGTCTCCCGCATCGGAGGCAGACGCTTTAACCTCTGAGCCACCAGGGAAGCTTAAGGAACCAGAAAAAGAAGAGCAAACTAAACTCAATACAAGCAGAAGAAAGGAAATAATGAAGATTAGAGTGAAGATAAAACAGAGAATTAAAATACCCCAAAGTTTGTTCTTTGAAAAGATCCACAAAGTTGGCAAGTCTTTAGACCTCATATTCTCTCTTCAGCTTAAACTAATCTTACTTTTTAAAAAAAATTATTTATATTTGCTGTGTGGGGCCTTCATTGCAGCACATGGGGTTAGCTGCCCCTTGGCATGTGGGATCTCATTTCCCCAACCCGGGATCGAACCTGCGTCCCCTGCATTGGGAGGCAGATTCTTAACCACTGGACCACCAGGGAAGTCCCTAAATTCACCTTACCTTTATTCCTACTCCCCTGAGACTGCATTTGTCTAATCCCAGTACCACTGCTATTCTCAACTGACTTGCTGACCAGCACTTGACACATTTGAGCGCTCTCTTCTTCATGTGGCTCACATGTCACTTCCCTGACTTTCCTTCCTCCATGCCCAACCCTTTTCCAGCTCCTTTTCTGACTTCTCCCCTTAGCTTGATCTGTAATGTTAGAGCCCAAGGGCTTGGTCTAGACTTTCTATCAACATTCTTCTTACGTGTTATGTTTTTAAAGGATAAGTGACTTGGGTTTTGATAGCATCTTCAGAATGAACTCACTAATCGGATTTCCAGCCAAGGCAAGGCCCTCAATTCTAGGCTTAAATTCAACTGCTTGTTGGTCATGTCTACATTGGCATTTCACACTTTACACACTACAACTCCTCAAGCTAAAAAATAGAAAAGTTTTTCTTCCAAATCCAATCAATAAACAAGTGCTATCATTGTTGCCTTTAAAACATACTCTCAATGTGTCCACTTCAATCTATTTCCACTTCTGCCATCCTAAGTCAAGCCACCACCATCCTTTACCTGTATTACTGCAATAATCTTGTCTTAGATCTAACAAATTGTCTCTCTCAAGCACCATTTTATTCACAAACTGGAGACATTATAAACCTAAAAACATGTCCCAGATGCCCTAATGTGTAGGAGCTCTAGGTTAGAATTAGATACTGTCCATTAAATGTACTAGCACAAAGTTAATAAGAGAAGCAAGACCGAGAGGCAACCTTCCTATTGGTGTTGCTGTTGGTAAGCAAGGTGACAAAGTATCAGTGTTTGGAAGAAGCTGTAACAGGCTAACTTGGTGTTCCAGTGTCTGGCCAGCCCTGAGCAGCAGTGTCAGGGGTGGCAGGATTCTCAGACTCTGGACTCAGCTACTGTGGGTTTCCTTCCACTCTGTAATACAGCAGGACCACCCGCCACTCCTCCTCCTCTAGTCCTTCCCACTGATTTCACAAATGTGTTTTAAATCCCTCTCTGAATAAAATACCTAAAGCGGCTTCTTCCTTGGCATTCAACTCTGATACATCTAACTGGTTTTCCTGCATCTACCCTTGCCCACCTATAATCCATTCTCCATCCCACAGAGAATTCCCTTAAAAATGTAACTCAGGTCATGCCATCTCCCATTTAAAATTCTCCGGGAGCTTCCCACCACCTGCAGAAAACAACCCCAACTCCTTATTGTGGTACCAAGGCCTGATGATTTAGCTTCACGCACTTCTCTGATGCCATCCAGCCACTGGCCTGCTCTCAATTTCTGTAATAAGCCAAGCTTTGCCCTAGATATTTACGACATGCTATTCCATCTTCATGGGATAGTCTTCCTTCCAGCTTCTTACTTGTCTAGTCTTTCATGTTCAGATTAGATGTCACCTTCTTAGCATCCTCCTTATAAAAAGCCACTGTGCGCTATTTTCTCTTCAGGGCACTTACTGGTGTCTAATTTTCTATCATTTATTGTTTATTGACTGCTTCCTCCAAAAATGAACATACTGAGGCTTCCCTGGTGGTCCAGTGGTTAAGAATCTGCCTTGTAATGCACGGAACACCAGTTCCATCCCTGATCAGGGAAGATCCCACATGACTCTGGACACTAAAGCCCACAACTGCTGAGCCCGGGCACCTACAGCCCAGGAGCTGTAACTAGTGAAGCCTGTGTACCCTAGAGCCTGTCCTCCACAACAGAAGCCACCACAATGAGAAGCCTGCACACCTCAACTAGAGTAGCCACTGCTTAGCGAAACTAGAGAAAACCCTGTGGAAGCAACGAAGACCCAGCACAGCCAAACATCAATTAATTAAACTTTTTTAAAATGGATGTACCCTGAAAGTAGGGATGGACTTTATCCCCTTATAGCACACTGCAGATGGTTAATAAATATCTGTATGAATAACATGGGTAAAATCTGCAGAGTGAATTTTATTTCTGTTAGAGTGTCTCCAATGCTTTGGCGAAAACACCCAAAAAAGATGTCCTTTTCATTATAGGGGACTGGAATGCAAAAGTAGGAAGTCAAGAAACACCTGGAGTAACAGGCAAATTTGGCCTTGGAATGCGGAATGAAGCGGGGCAAGGACTAATAGAGTTTTGCCAAGAAAATGCACTGGTCATAGCAAACACCCTCTTCCAACAACACAAGAGAAGACTCTACACGTGGACATCACCAGATGGTCAACACCGAAATCAGATTGATTATATTCTTTGCAGCCAAAGATGGAGAAGCTCTATACNTGACCTGCCTCTTGAGAAATCTGTATGCAGGTCAGGAAACAACAGTTAGAACTGGACATGGTACAACAGACTGGTTCCAAATAGGAAAAGGAGTACGTCAAGGCTGTATATTGTCACCCTGCTTATTTAACTGATATGCAGAGTACATCATGAGAAACGCTGGAATGGAAGAAGCACAAGCTGGAATCAAGATTGCCGGGAGAAATATCAATAACCTCAGATATGCAGATGACACCACCCTTATGGCAGAAAGTGAAGAGGAACTCAAAGGCCTCTTGATGAAAGTTAAAGAGGAGAGTGAAAAGGTTGGCTTAAAGCTCAACATTCAGAAAACGAAGATTATGGCATCTGGTCCCATCACTTCATGGGAAATAGATGGGGACACAATGTCAGACTTTATTTTTGGGGGCTCCAAAATCACTGCAGATGGTGATTGCAGCCATGAAATTAAAAGACGCTTACTCCTTGGAAGAAAAGTTATGACCAACCTAGATAGTATATTCAAAAGCAGAGACATTACTGTGCCGACTAAGGTCCGTCTAGTCAAGGCTATGGTTTTTCCAGTGGTCATGTATGGATTTGAGAGTTGGACTGTGAAGAAGGCTGAGTGCAGAAGAATTGATGCTTTTGAACTGTGGTGATGGAGAAGACTCTTGAGAGTCCCTTGGACTGCAAGGAGATCCAACCAGTCCATTCTGAAGGAGATCAACCCTGGGATTTCTTTGGAAGGAATGATGCTGAAGCTGAAACTCCAGTATTTTGGCCACCTCATGCGAATAGTTGACTCATTGGAAAAGACTCTGATGCTGGAAGGGATTGGGGGCAGGAGGATAAGGGGATGACAGAGGATGAGATGGCTGGATGGCATCACGGACTCAATGGACGTGAATCTGAGTGAACTCCGGGAGTTGGTGATGGACAGGGAGGCCTGGCGTGCTGCGATTCATGGGGTCACAAAGAGTTGGACACAACTGAGCGATTGAACTGACAAATTATTCTTAAACGTGAGGTAGAAGATAACAGTGGTGGGAATAACAAACTTTTCTGGCATATACTACATTCAGCTTTTTACTCCAAGGTTTTTTTTTTTTTTAACCCCAAAGAAGTTCATTGTAACACTGCATCTAGAAAAAAGTTATCCAAAATCACTGATTTTTTTTTTTTTAATGTAACTTACGGAACAAAGAAGGAAGAGAAATATTAGTGGCTATATTTCATTCAGTATTACTGCTGTTTTTTCCCAAACTACTCTGACTTCTGTAATATCCTGTTATGAATTTAAGGATAAATCCTGTCATGGATTTAAGGATAAATACACTCATTTTGGGAGAAGGAAATGGCAATCCACACCAGTGCTCTTGCCTGGAGAATCCCGTGGACAGAGGAGCCAGGCGGGCTACAGTCCACAGGATCACAAGAGCCGGACATGACTTAGCAACTACACCACACCATCATGGTCAGTTGGTAAATCATTTTCCCGCAATGCAGGGGATCCGGGTTTGATTCCTGGGTCAGGAAGATCCCCTGGAGAAGGAAATGGCAGCCCACTCCAGTATTCTTGCCTGGAGAATCCCATGGGCAGAGGAGCCTGGCAGGCTGCAGTCCACGGGATCCCAAGAGTCAAACACAACTTAGCGACTCCACCACCACCACCGCCGCCACACTCATCTTGGGGCTTCCCTGGTGGTTCAGACAGAATCCTCCTGCGATTCAGGAGACCCAGGTTCAATCTCTGAGTCAGGAGGATCCCCTGGAGAAGGGAATGGCCATCCACTCCAGTATTTTTGCCTGGAGAATCCCATGGACAACGGAGCCTGGCGGGATAGTCCATGGGCTCTCAAGGAGTCGGAAACGACTGACTGACCAACACACACACACACTCATTTTCTCTTAACGCTACCTCCCCGTGGGCACACAAACACACACACCGCCGTTCTCTCTCTTAATGCTACCTTCTAGCGCCATCTGCTGTTATCTCGGGAGGACGCACTTGCTAGTCCCCAGAGAAACAGCACCATCTGCTGGACAAAGGCTGCCGTGCACCTGTCTTGGTGAAAAGTCACCAGTTAAGCTTAGCAACTCAAACCAGCCTTGCAGAAGGCCGAATAGGAAGCCCTGCCATCCCAGAAGTGCTGATAAGATTAGAGAAGCCCTTCTGCGTGAGGCTTCTCTAAGAAACCAACTTTATCGACCCAAGATTGAAAATCAGTGCTCCTGTGGGAGGGAGCACAATTGGGCTTCGTGGCTCAGATAGTAAAGAATCTGTCAGCAAAGTGGGAGACCTGGATTTGATCCCTGGGTCAGGAAGATGCCCTGGAGAAAGGGAATGGCTACCCACTCCAGTATTCTTGCCTGGAGAATTCCATGGACAGAGGAGCCTAGTGGGCTAGAGTCCATGGGGTTGGATATGACTGAGCAACTAACACAAGGCAGATCTGGATTAACAGGAATAAAAGGAGCTACGGCTTTAAGAGGCCTTTGTCCCCTGATATCTCTGCAGGCAAAAGGGAAAGGGAAAGCCAGTCAGTTGTGTCCAACTTTTTGTGACCCCCATGGACTTCTCCCCATGGAATTCTCCAGGCCAGAATACGGGAGTGGGCAGCCTATCCCTTCTCCAGGGGATCTTCCCAACCCAGAAATCGAACCGGGGTCTCCTGTAACTGAGCTATCAAGGAAGCAGGCAAAATGCTTAGCAGATTTAGTACCTATGTCTCTCTCTGGAACTTCCAGAGGTGAGATTTTTCTCCTTTTTCTGTTACTAAGGATCATGATTTGACTTGGACTCAGCTTCTAGCTCACTCCCCACTCCAGGCATTTTTCTTCCTCAGAACCAGCCTATTTGATAAATTAAGTTCTTCTAAGATCCTTTTCCATCACATTAGTTATGAATGCATTTCTTAGGACCTCAGAAAGATCCCACTCACCTTTTTTTTCCCCCTTCCTTCCCAGCCGACGCTGACAAACTGAATGTTTCAGTTTTCTCTTAATTTTTTAATCTGTTTCTATCCTCAACTACTCACCATAAATTACAGTGTTTCTGGTACCCGTTTTAAAATTTTTTAACTGGAGGATAATTGCTTTACAATATTGTGCTGGTTTCTGCCACACAACAATGTGAATAAGGTAAACGTGTGTCCCCTCCCCCCTGAAGTTCACGCCCCCCCCCCCATCCCCCCCCGGTCCCCCTCCACTCCCCCGGCCGCCCCAGCAGCCTGTCCTCCAAGTGTTTCTGGTACCCGTTTTAAAATGTTTTAACTGGAGGATAATTGCTTTACAATATTGTGCTGGTTTCTGCCACACAACAATGTGAATAAGGTAAACGTGTGTCCCCTCCCCCCTGAAGTTCACGCCCACCCCCTCATCCCGCCCTCGAGGCTGTCACCGAGCACTGGGCTGGGCTCCCCGTGTCACGCAGCAGCGTCACGCAGCAGCTTCCCGCAAGCTGCCCATTTCACACGTGGCAATGTATGTGCTAATGCTACTCCCTCAGTTCATCCCACCCTGCCCTGCCCCCCACCACGCCTACAAGTCTGTTCTCGATGTCTGCATCCCTATTCCTGACTTACAAATAGGTTCATTGGTACCATTTTTCTAGATTCCATGTATATGTGTTAATACGGTATCTAGTACCCTTTTTATTATGCTTTTGGGTCTTGCACTGGTGGGCTTCTAGCCGCAGACTGAATGCTTGTGTTCCCCCTTCCAACCCCAAATTCTTATGTTGACATTTAACCCCCAAGGTGATGCATTGGAGGCAGGACCTTGGAGAGGCCTTTGGAGCCAAGAACGGGATTAGTTTCCTTATAAATGAGGCCCAAGAAGCTCCTCCACCCCTTCTACATGCAGTGACAGCGACAGCCAGCCAGCGGCGAGGGGACAGGCCTCTCCCCTCGTCTCTCATCTTCTCCTGCAAGAACACCAAAATCGCAACGAGCTGCTAAACAACCATTGACAGGAGGATGTTGGAGCCCACCAAACAAAGATATTCCCCTGTCCTAGCGCAAAGGAGAAGCTGCAACGAGCCAGTAGGAGGGGGCGCAATCAGGTTAAAATCAAACTCCACACCTGCTAGAGACTCTTTGAGGACACAAACAAAACCTTTTGCACACCAGGACCCAGAGGAAAGGAGTCATGACCCCACAAGAGACTGAGGCGGACCTGCCTATGAGTGTCCAGGAGTCTCCTGTGGAGGCGTGGGTCAACAGTGGCCTGCTGCGGGGACAGGGGCGCTGGCAGCAGCCGTCCTGGGAGGCACAGCGTGTTGGCGTAAGTCCTCTTGGAGGACGTTGCCATTAGCCCTACCATGAAAGAAAAGTGAAAGTTGCTCAGTTGTGTCCCACTCTCTGCGACCCCATGGACTTCTCCAGGCCAGAATACTGGAGTGGGTAGCCTTTCCCTGCTCCAGGTCGAACCCAGGCCAGGGATCGAACCCAGGTCTCCCCCATTGCCAGCGGATTTTTTACCAGCTGAGCCACAAGGGAAGCCCAAGCTCTACCACAGAGGTATCATATGGCGGCTTGATGCCAGGACTGGGCAGCCTCAGGCACAGCTACATGGAGAGAGCACAGCCCCACCCATCAGCAGAAAACTGGATTAACGATTTACTGAGCATGACCCCACCCACCCTCGCAAGACCCAGGCTCTCCCAGATGATGAATTCATCAGCTCCTTGGTCTTGGACTTCCCAGCCTTCAGAACTAGGAAAACTAGTTTTGCTGTTTCGAAGCTACCTAGTCTCTGTGACTTTGCTATAGCAGCCTAGAGGGACTAAGACACTCCAGCTCAATTCTCCACTGGCTAGAAACTAAGCATTCTCTCCTTCATTTCTTTCTAATCTAGTCCCTGGTGTATAATTTTCTCTCATTCCTTCCTTACTTTTCCAGTTGTTTCTCTACTATCATTAAAAGATCCCCTTTCTTTTGTCTTCTCATAAGCTTTTTCAGAATCTGTATGAAGTTCATCCTTTAATTACCATCTGTGGCTTTACTAGGAGATGGTGAAGGACAGGGAAGCCTGGCGTGCTGCAGTTCAGGGGGTCGCAGAGTCGGACATGACTGAGCAACCGAACAATAATATCTTCACAGTCCTTAGACTTCTTAGTTAGCTACTACAACATAGAAACTATCAACATAAAATCTTTTATGTTCCCTGTCGTTTCCTATTTGGAAGCCTACTAAAATTATTACTACAGGATTCATTCATTTTTCTTGATTAGGAGAACAGTTGCCTCCTTCAAACATTATCTTATATACCTCAAACATAAGATTCTAGAAAATCTTAAGAAATCCACTTATATCTTGAATGTTTACTATCCAAATGAAATAATAATTACTAAGGTTACACACACACACATATATATATATATCAAATAATAGTCAATGATTTTCTACTGGCATTCCATTAAAATGCATACAAGCATAAACACCCATATCACAAACACACACTCAAAATTAAGGCAAAAGCTAAACTAAAATTCTTATTTATCCAGTCTCTCTTCAGCTACTTTTCTGATTCTGGCAGTAAGCAAGCTTCCATAAAACTGAGTGAAGAAGAAAATGCTTTTATTAATCACATGAAACTGACATGACATCCCATTAGGCTGAACCAGGATAAATAAAGCTGTTATAAAATTTACACTTGTTGCATCCACTTCATATTAGATATCAGGGCTCTAGGTCTTTTGGACAAATTTCAGTAAACCATTTATTTTTTAATAGTAAACAGGAATTAACATCTGTTCTCAAACTGTGCTAAGAAGTAGTTAGCTGGGCATCTCTGAAATCTGTAACAACGGGCAGGATTAGGGCTGTTTGGTTAAACCTTAGGAAGCACATTTCTATTTTAGCTGTTACATTAGTGCATCTTCTCCGTCGGTAAGACAACTGCTTGCTGTGGGTACCACAGTGATCAGCAAGTTTCTTAAGTAATAAACACTTGGTTAATCAAGACTCACATGCACTTTCTTTCCCAACTGCTCTCTTCTGGAGCCAAAACAAATAACAAATAGCTTTGTCATTTGTAAAGAGAGAGATTAATAGTTTCAAATTAGGTTGTTGTAATCTTAAACTCACGATTTAAAAGGGGAAGTAGATTATTATTAGGAATGTATCAGGAAGCACGTTTCTATTTCAGCTGTTACATTAGTGCATCTTCTCCGTCGGTAAGACAGCTGCTTGCTGTGGGTACCACAGTGATCAGCAAGTTTCTTAAGTAATAAACACCTGGTTAATCAAGACTCACATGCACTTTCTTTCCCAACTCTGCTCTCTTCTGGAGCCAAAACAAATAACAAATAGCTTTGTCATTTGTAAAGAGGGAGATTAATAGTTTCAAATTAGGTTGTTGTAATCTTAAACTCACGATTTAAAAGGGGAAGTAGATTATTATTAGGAATGTCTTTGAAATACTTCTAGTTTCAAAATAACAAGGCTTCTGAGAAACCACTCAAACCAACCTATTTTGATCCATGACTTGATAAAACATTAACACATTTGACCTGTTCAGTCATAATTTCTTCTCTCAACTATATGTCGCCCTCCATAAGGGATAGAGTTGTGGTCCCAAACAATTTCTACATATAGAGGATCTTTAAAATAAGTTTCCTTTTCAGTGAACTGAGATTCTTTTTTCCACTATGTGCTTGTGAAAGCAAATTTGAACATACACACACTTAACAAACCTTCCGTGTGTGTTATCTGTATTTTTTAAGCAAATGCCTTTTACCATTAAAATAAAACTAGACGGCAGGGGCGACGCTGTGAGGCCAGTCTGGTCTTCCTCGGGGTTCCTCCTCTAGGCTGAGGAAGGCAGGTACAGTTCACTGAAGGATGTGATGAGGCTGAAGTGGGTCTTCTCATCATCAGTTAGCCCTGCGTTGCCTGGTCTTACCACCACAGCTACATGCACGTCCGCCTCCTCAGCAGCACTGGCCTCTGTGAGAAGCAAAATACGTGTCGGAAACAGCAGGATAGGATGCTTGGGATTTGCTTCAAAGCGATCAGAGGGAGGTGGGAATGCAAGAAACAAGTCTCGGGACTTCCCTAATGGTCCCGGGGTTAAGACTTTGCCTTCCAATGGAGGGGGTTCGATCCTCGGTCAGGAAGCGAAGATCTCACGTGCCTTCTGGCAATAAAACTGAAGCAATATAGTTAAGAAATTCAACAAAGACTTCAAAAAAAAAAAGGGTTCATCTCAAAAAAGAAAGAAATCTGGTCCAAATTCTGTAATTGTTGAAGCTAAAAAACAAGCACACGGGGACTTCCCTGTGGTCCAGGGGCTAAGCCTCCGAGCTGCCGATGCAGGGGGCCAGGGCTCGATCCCTGGCCAGGGAGCTAGATCCCACAGGCTGCAACTAGGTCCCAACATAGTCAAATAACTAAATAATCGTAAAAAAAAGAAAAATAGGCACACGGGGGTGGAATTATTGTTTTAAATAGTTTTTAATTTTTCCATAAAACATTTTTTTCAAGGACGTAACTGCACTGACAGACCAGGAGGATGGTGTATCCTAGACTTCTGAGCTTCATTAAGTGCTTATGAACGCACAGAGCCGTGTCCTGCCGACAGCTTTCCTCCATTCCCTCCCATCATTCTCCAGAGACCTGAGCTGTTTCCCAGAGGACAGGCTGTCAGGAATAATTCCAGTTAAATAGATATGGGACAAATGAAACCCCAGGATCTAATCAGGATAAAATACCTACTTATACCTGGAGCCCAAAGATGTCATAACCCCTGGCTAGACTGCCCACCATTTCTGCCAGGCGGATTCCTTCTCTTCGAAATTCAGCTCAAGTATTCTATCTTCCAGAGCCACCACCATCTGTATTAGAGCATCCTAGGTGCTCCTTGTGTTTAGTTCCATCAGGACAATATGAGGGACATCCCAAGTGGCGCTAGTGGTAAAGAACCCACCTGCCAAAGCAGGAGACATTAGAGATGTGGGTCCGATCCCTGGGTTGGGAAGATCCCCTGGAGGAGGAAATGGCAACTCACTCTAGTATTCTTGCCTGGAGAATCCGATGGACAGAGGAGTCTGGAGGGCTACAGTCCGTAGGGTCGCAAAGAGTCGGACATGACTGAAGCGACTAGGCATGCACAGGATAATCTGATCTGACACGCTATTACCTGTTGTCTCTCTCCTCACTGGACTATGAGTGCTTTAACATCAGTGACAGCATGGGCATGTTTAGTCACTCAGTCATATCTGACTCCTTCCAACCCCACAGCCCACCAGGCTCCTTTGTCCATGGGGATTCTCCAGGCAAGAACACTGCAGTGGGTCGCCATGCCCTCTTCCAGGGGATCTTCCCAAACCAGGGACTGAACCCAGGTCTCTCACATTGCAGGCAGATTCTTTACCATCTGACCCACCAAGGAAGCCCACAGCATGGATGGGTAGAAATAAAAACAGGACTAGTCAGAACTTCCCTGGTGCTCCAGTGGTAAAGAATCTGCCTGTCAATGCAGGGGCCATGCATTTGATCCCTGATCCAGGAAGATTCCACATGGCACAGGGCAACGAAGCCCGTATGCCACGACTACTGAGCCCGTCCACTCTAGAGCAGGCGCTCTGCAACGAGAGGCCACCACAGTGAGGAGCCCGCGCACCGTAACTAGAGGAGCCCCGACCCGCCGCAGCTGGAGAAAGCCCAGGAAAAGCAACGAAGACCCAAGCAAACAGACAAACAGGACTAGTCAAATGAAACCAAGTAAGCTACATGCTGCGGGGGCTACCATCTCCACCATGTCTTGGGTTACAAGCCCCTCCTCCTTTTGCTCCTATCTGAAATAGCTAATACCTTACATTAAATTAGCAGCCACTATGTGCCAGGTACTATGCTAAGACCAGAAACAGGAACAAAACGAAGGTCTTGTCTTCATGGAGCTTCCATTCCCATCTAAATCTTTCCAACAACCCTTTAGTTCAGTTCAGTTCAGTCGCTCAGTCATGTCCGACTCTTTGCAACCCCATGAATCGCAGCACGTCAGGCCTCCCTGTTCATCACCATCTCCCAGAGGTCACTCAGACTCACGTCCATCGAGTCCGTGATGCCATCCAGCCATCTCACCCTTCTCCTCCAACAACCCTTAGGTAATTAGCCTTATACGACCATCCCCATTCTACAGATACGAAAACTGAGCACTAGCCAGAGGTAGAGCTACAGTTTGAAATCGTGTGTCAGACTCTACGGTCTATGCTCTAGAACGAAGGTCAGCAAATGATGGCCTACCGCTTGGTGTCGTAAACAGAGTTTCACCGGAAACAGCCAGGTCCACTCACTTCTGTACTGTCTATGGCTGCTTCTGCACTTAGAAGACCAGAGCTGAGTAGCAGCATGGCCTGCAAAGCCCAAAATATTCACTGTCTGGCCCTTTACAGAACAACTACTATCAACTCCTGCTCTAGAGCTCTACCGCTCTGAGTGGTCCCTGGACCAGTAGTGTGGCGATCATCTAGAAGCTTGTTAAAAATGCAATGACTCAGGTCCTCAACGTGCAACTACTGAGTTAGGACCCACAATTTAACAAATGACTCCTCTGCACAGAGTGTGAGGAAATTTCAAGGAAGGAAAACTGGCAAGAGAGGTGGCGCTGCACACGGACATAAAATCCACGTGCAAAAAGGGGAGGAGTGGAGACAGGACTCAGGCCTGCGGCCAGAGACGGGGCAGACAGGGCAAGAATCCGAAACACGCTCTCCGGAATTCAGATCTGCTGTAATAAGAATCCCCAGTAGTTTCTCAACCGGTGGGAAACAGCAACAAAGTGCATTAATTTAAGGGTGACAGGCTTCCCTCACGGCTCAGATGGTGAAAAATCTGCCTGCAATGCAAGAGACCTGGGTTTGATCCGTGGGTAGGGAAAATCCTCTGGAGAAGGGAATGGCAACCCACTCCAATATTCTTGCCTGAAGAATCCCCATGGATAGAGAGGAGCCCGGCAGGCTACAGTCGATGGGGTCGCAAAGAGCTGGACACGACTGAGCAACTCGCAAACTTCCACTCTAAGTACTAAAAGTAAATGGGGCAGAGCTGTCTCTTCTATGTTCCCACCTTCTGTGAAAGGACTGTCACCTCCCAGAAAAAGAGCGCTCCACACTCCCCTGCTCAGATGCACACACTCAGCAGCAGAGGCGCTGCCTTCCACGCGCCCCAAGTTTCCAAGCACAGTTCCCAAGCACCCCTGCCTCGAGCACAGTCCTCCTGACCAGCAAACCAAATTCTCAACCAAGCTGAGTCGTCACTGTCCACGTGGGACTTGACACAGGTCAATGACCGTTTACATTACATCTCTTACCAGGATCACCACCGGGCAAGTTTTGTCTGTAAGCATCTATTCGCACTGTTTCCTTTAGAAACCTGTCTCATGTCTCATGGCTCCCCATGGAAACCTTCTTTATGAAGGCAAAGTGTTTCCAGTGCCAGGCTCAGCTCCCAACCTGGAGTGTACAATGCAAGAAGTCAGATTACTCACCCCGGGAAACATCCGTCAGAAACAAGATGTTGTTGGTTGAACAGCCAAGGCTGCTGGCGATCTTTCGGTAACTCTCACTCTCCACTTTGTGTCCAATCTTGGTATCAAAGTGACCATCCACAAGCTGAAGACACAGGAGGAGAAACAAAGATGCTGTGAGCACATGTGCAGCCCAGCCCCTCCGGTTCTCATCCATTTTCCTTGAAACACTCAACTATCATAGTCACTTCATCCACTCAAGAAATATTCCCTGTAGGTCTATTTCACAGAGAACTTTGTGGAGGCTACAAAACATAAAGTAAGGCTTTATAGAAATAAACATCTGGAAGAAGCAAACTACTGATGCAATGTATGTAAGATCACTCTGTAATCTTTTAGGCTTTCTTTCATTTTCAATTTTATATCCAAAGTCTGTAACATATATATGCCCTACTTTCTACCATTATAATACTATATGCACTCAAACAACTTATGGACTGGGCTTCACCTCTGATGAAAAGGTTCTCCACATTGTCCTTTTGATGCCAGCATGAACAGGTTTCTCTAACCTGCCTTATTAGTAAGCTGTTATCTTACTTACAAGAAACTTTGATTTTCTAAATAAAACATTTTGAAATTCTATCCAACCCAATATTTTATCTAGCATTTTTGAGCAGTAATAGTGACAGGCTTCGCAGGTAGCTCACTGGCAAGGAGTCCACCTGCCAATGCAGGAACTGCAGGTTAGATCCCTGGGTCAGAAAGATCCCCTGGAGGAGGAAATGGCAACCCGCTCCAGTATTCTTGCCTGGGAAATCCCATGGACAGAAAAGTCTGGTGGGCTACAGTCCATAGGGTCACAAAGAGCTGGATACGACTGAGCACACACACATTACATAATGTGATCTCTTGAATATTTTCAGAACTTTTCACAAACTAAAGATAAGCCTAACTAAAAACACTCAAACTAAAAACAATCACTCAAAGAAATTAAGGTATATTAATATCATGATTTTTAAAGTTAAGAATGGCTTTGCATATTTTCTTTCTCAAGTCTGTCTCACAATGAGCAAGTGGAGAATAAAGTATTCATTACTGAACCTGGTAGGTAATTACTATGTCCTGTCTCCTATGACCTGATTGTTCTATCAGAGATACTGGAAAAGCAGCTTAAGTCTGTATTCAGAGGAGAATAGTTACCAAACAATGAACAGGTTTTATCAATGAAAGCATTTTATTTAATATTTGATTTAGAACTAAGAGGAAAAGAAGGAAGGTAAAATGAGACTGTGACAATCTCCAAAGCCAAACCTTTCTCTGCATATGGTAAAGGGTCAATAAACATTTATTTCAAAAAAAGTTAGCTGAGTAAATTATTGTGTAACATTAAGTTTGGCCTGTATTCAGTTACTCAGCATTCCTTTCCCTTTTCTAATGATCATCCTGTCCACCAGGGGGCGCAGGGACAGTGGGACAGAAGTGCCAGCCAGGCCTTTCTCAGGTACAAGAAGCGCTCATAGGCGGCCTTAAGTTATTTTGTGCAATAACATGGCCAGTTCCCTTCGAGAAGAATGAGGATTCTGCTAAAACAAAATCTGTCTCCAAAGTACTGGAAACAAACGAAACTGCCGTGTCCTCTCGGGCACTCGAGAAGTCTGTGTGCCCTTTTCTGAGACCCAGGGTCAGGAAGATCCCCTGGAGAAGGAAATGGCAACCCACTCGAGTATTTCTTTCCTGGAAATCCCACGGACAGAGGAGTCTGGCGGGCTACCCCACATGGGGTCGCCAGAGCTGGACACGACTTAGCGACTACACCACCACCACAAAGGAGATCCAACCAGTCCCTTCTGAAGGAGATCAGCCCTGGGATTTCTTTGGAAGGAATGATGCTGAAGCTGAAACTCCAGTACTTTGGCCACCTCATGCGAAGAGTGGACTCATTGGAAAAGACTCATGCTGGGAGGGATTGGGGGCAGGAGGAGAAGGGGACGACCAAGGATGAGATGGCTGGATGGCATCACCGACTCGATGGACGTGAGTTTGAGTGAACTCCGGGAGTTGGTGATGGACAGGAAGGCCTGGAGTGCTGCGATTCATGGGGTCGCAAAGAGTCGGACACGACTGAGCGACTGAACTGAACTGAACTGATCATATATCTTACCTGACACCTTCAACAACCAAAAGCTATTGGTTTCCCTAGCTATTGGTTTCCCTTCCTCTGGGATGATAATTTTCTAATATTGACAAGATAGCTGGTTTATAAGCTAACTCAAGTCTTATCTAGCGGTGATAAATAAATGTGTATGTGGATGGATATATAGATAGATACGTCGATCTTTATACATATGTGGATACATGTAGCTAGTTTTAATACTAGTCACCAGAATCACTTGGGGTGGTATTTTTAAATGCACATGCATGACCCTCACCCCAAACCTTCTGAGTCAAGATGCGCCACAAAGTGGGGCCCAGGGATCTACATCCTTAACAAGCTTCCCAGGTTCCTTGTGGGCAGCTAAGTGTAAGAACTTTTTACAAAGTGGTACAAAGCCTGGGACCATGGCTACAGTTCACCCTTCCATAATGTATTCCCCGTTTTTTCCACTTTTTCCAACTCACACAGCATATGTAAAGGCAAGTATCTGAATGCTGCCTTAGTTTATAACTGTAGCACTCACAGTCACTATTTTATGCTTTGATGGTGTCCAAAAAACAAAGTAATCGGGCCACCTACCTCAAGAATGTCCCCCTCTGTAGAATGCCCGAATAATAGTTTCTGCGCCTCCACGCTCCCTGAAGAATAGACATACACCTTCATTCCAGCCTCTCGCCACTTCCTGACAGCCGGAACCACGTCTTCAAAGAACCTAGAGGGAAGAACACGGAGGCAGAGTGCAGCGAGAGGTTATTCCAGCCAGATGAAAACCAGTCACACAGCTGCCATGAGTTTCTCTATTTGCGTACAAATGGACACCAGGGAAAGCACCTCCACGAGGCTGTGAGCTCCTGCAGATGGCATGAGCGTGTCCCCAGAGTGCCACGGTCACAGATTAGAAGTGGAGAGGGAAAGAGTTTTTGACACACAGTCACCCTAATGACAGTAAAAAGTGATTATGGACAGAGAGATAAAATAAGAAAGCAAGTGTTTGAAGTCCTAAGGAATTCAAAAAAGCAAAAAAGAGTAATACTGTACTGCTGTGTAATCTTTGATTAGTTCATGAATAGAAAAGGTTATGTCCAGTGTGAGTTAAGAAAGCACAGAAATGCTTTTAGAAAGATCTGTAGTCAAACAACTTAAAAAAAATTGGAGCACTCAAAGTTATTTGTCTTTGATTAGCTAGAAAACAGAACTACATTTCTTGAGAACTAAGAAAACTTCAAGTTTTAGTCTACAGGAAAAAATTATGGAACAAATCAGTTAAGAGACATGTACCACCTCACATTTGCTAATCAGCAAAGTGTCGTGTCTGGTTTTCTGGGTCCTGACATTAACTTGTTCACTAATTCTACGACATGTTCTATTCAGGAACATCACAGGAAATGGGTGAAGAGAGATGCACAAGAAACGGGAGGTGGAACCAGTCTATTATAAAGGATCGCCTGGAAAATGTCAGAGAAGTCATCTGCTGGATGAAACACAACTCAGTATATTACACAAACTGAAGGAAAGGGATGGACGATTTAGTTCAAAACCAGTTCCCATAATTGTGAGTTACTTCGTATGTTACTTTTCACTCAGAGGCAGGATTATTCTATGTTGAATCTACAAACTGATATTGCTCCAAAGCAAGGCTTAGAAATCTAAGATGATTTATTTCAAGCTCTTGGTTTTATAATTAAGGAACTAATTCTGCGAGAAGGCAGGGCTGACTCCTGTGACATGGTCTCCTGGCTCCACTCCTCTGGGTGTTTTACAATGTGAACTAACTGATGTTGACTTCCACATCACTGGCCTATCCTGAAATTCTAAAAAATCCTTAAAAGGTGGAAGCCCACTTGTAAAGCACCTAAAGGAATGGCATCTCAATTGACAGAAAAAAGAAATAAGCAGCTAGTAACCGTCTTGGATCTTAGGCTTTACATCAGGCAATGCCCTAAAATCCTAATAGATGTGACTTACTAAGACCCTCTTAGCAATTCAGGACTCACGAGGCTCCTCCGGCAGGAGTGCTCTGACCCCAGGGTCTGTGGAAAAGTGGCACTGCCAACTGAAGGACCTCGCGGGGGCAGATGCATCATTTCACAGCATCTCGCTTCTCCAACAGAGCAGAAGCAGGTAATCCTCACAGTCCCGGGAAGCGCCCGACGGCCCTGTCACTCACACCCTAAGGATCGGGTTTGACTGAGCTCAAGGGAGTCGCCATTTTCTAAGGCTGGGGTTAAAAGTTTCCAACCAACACACCAAGCCAGATAGAGGCCTGGGCAATTTAGCGGGGTGAACTAAATTTATCCCCGCTTTGGAAAAAAAAATCACACACTCACTCACTAGAGTAAAAAGAATGCTGATTTTTTAGCTACTTAGCAAGTCATGCAACTTGCACTTCAGAGAGAAAACTAGTGGGAAGTGCATTCGCTTTAGGGGGTGTTGAGAGCCTCGTGAGGAGCTACGCACTCTGCTTTCATGTGCCCAGCCTTGAACGCCGCCCTCCACATGTGGCCCTGCAGCTGCTTCAGCGCCGTGGTCTTCCGGTCCAGGGACATCTGCCAGTACACGTTATCCACCACGGCCTGGATCATCCATTGCGGGTCGTCTGTCCCGTTACCAGAGGCTGCCGGGATCGGAACAGCCCCATCCAGATGGGAGTCCTCTTCAGCCTTTAAAAGTCATCAACAACACGAAATCTGTGACGAGATCCCTTACACGATACCTGAAAACTAGCAGACCAACTTTCCCCAGCTACCGTGAGCTCCGAGCACCGTCACAAATTAAAGTATCCTAGGCTTTGGGACTGAAATGAATGATTCCTAAAAAATAGTAGGTTATAATTAATAAGTTTACAACAGCTTTTCCTGTACCACTAAAGCTGAAACTTAAACCGAGAGGCATGTTGCATGTGAGAATAAAGAGCACAAAATGATGAAATGTTATAATAAGACCTGGTTTGTTGATTCACTTACTAGGATCAGACCTACTAGGATCAAACCAGGGCTTCAGTTAAATCTGATCATTTTCTCTGCACTATAACTAACTGAGGAAGAAATCAAGAAAATCTTAAGTTTATGCCTGGAATTCAATGAAAAGAAACTAGTGAAGCAATGTCTGGGGTTGGTTCACATACAGTCTCCTGGAATCAGCCCACACCTTGCAAACCCTAATAGCTACTGAGCCTGTGACAATGTGTATGCCCAACCCCTGAAGACGCAATGATTCGTGTACTACAATGGGGGAATACATATGTATGTTTCCACAAGCGTTGAAACACCAAAAAAGGTGAAGAGGGGAATGTTTCAGACTAAGCCTGAGTTATGTGGAAAATTTAACAAACCCAAATGCCCCATGCCCCAAAGGCTGTGATTCTCTTCAACCCAAACTCCTAACATGAAAGAACTTACACAGCCTCCCACATTATCCCATGTAGAAAATTAACTCCAAAAAGAATTGCCAGAGAGTTTGCTCTGCACAGTATGTAAGACCTTTGCCAGTGAAGCAGTTTTAATAAGAAAAACAACAGAAGAGGAGTTCCACAGAGCACAGTGGTAGGAGTCAGAGCAGAACAGAGCATGTGCAACGGAAGGCAGGTATAAAGACCGGGCGGAGGGGCATCCCCGGTGGCTCAGTGGTAAAGAATCCGCCTGCAAATGCAGGAGGCACGGGTTCGATCCCTGGTCCAGGAAGACCCCACGTGCCACGGAGTAACTAAGCCTGTAAGCCACAACTATCGAGCCTGCGCTCCAGAGCCCGGGAGGTGCAACGCCTGGAGCCCACGCACCGTAAAGGCCCTGCTCTGCAACGAGAGAAGTTGCCACAGCAGCGAGCAGCTCTCGCACCACAACTAGAGAGTAGCCCCTGCTCACTGCAACTAGAGAGAAGCCTGCACAGCAATGAAGACCCAGTGCAGCCAAAAAATAAAAAACAATAAATTTAAAAATTTAATTAAAAAAAAGAAGAAGACTGGGTCGAGAGTGAGCTGGGGTGAGAGGTGTGGGCCCAGGAGTTCTGTGGCCAGGCAGCAGGGCCTTATGCCGTGGGGAGGAGACAGTGGAGAACGAGGTGATGAAGTGTGGTTGCAAGGAGACATTCGTGAAAAATGTGATGAAATGGCACAAGACCCTTCTGCATTCCACCCAGAAATGACTTAGTTTTATAAATACGTGATATTTCTATGCAATTGAAACAGCTCCACAAAGAGGCAACTGTGGAGACAATGAACTGCCATGATCTGGCCATTTAATTATGTGGATTCCTAAGCAGACAAGTCACGGCAACTTCCACGCTCTGTGAATCTAGAGCGCTTATTTTAAAATAAGCCCAGAGCATATTCTAAGCCTCCAGGCGTCCGCAGCTCTAACACCCTTGGGAATGTAGAAGCAAGGGAACAGAAACTTCCCAACCTGTTTCCTCAGAAGACTGACATCCTGTTGGCACTCCTCTTCTTCCCAATGTGTCTGCAGATACTCTTTAACATTTTCTTTCACGTAAGGAAATAAAATGTCCTAGATAAAATGCAAAAGAAAAAAACAAGCATTAGCTTTTAGTTGTTTGCATGAGATCAAGTTCTTCAACAATCTCACCTCACCTAATTCTAGCGAATAAGACACTGAAAGTTTCATTGAAAATATGAAAATTGCTGCTCTGGACAGAAGGGTTAGAGACAGAGAAACAAATGAACTAGATCAAGAGTCAGCACCTACAGCCCATGTGCCAAATTCAATCTCCTCTCATTTTTGTAAACGAAGTTGTCCTGGAATATGGCCACACTCACTAGTTTACTGGGTGTCTGTGGCCACTTCGGGGTCACAATGCGAAGGCGAATACTTGTAACCAAGACCATATGGCCTTCAAATCTCAACATTTAGTATTCAGTCCTTTACAGAAAAAGGCTGACTCCTTTTCGGCTGATTCCTAAACCAGATGGCTAGACCACACGTCCTCGAGGGCAGGGATCAAGACTATCCAGTTTACATTGCAGTGCCTGGGACCTGGACAAAACAAATATCTGACGACAGAAAGATGTCCATGTATAACACGCACTTTAAAAATACCTGATCACCGTAATTCCTGTTTGGAAATCAGAATACCTACAGAATAATCTACTTTTTTTTTTTTAATTGGGGTATACTTGCTTTACAATGTTATGTTAGTGTCTTCTGTACAACAAAGTGAATCAGTCATATGCATACATATATCCCCTCCCTCTTGGACTTTCTTTCTACCCCTCCATACCATCCACCCTATACATTTTGAGGTGTAAAACAATCGAGAAATAAAGAACCTATAAGTAGCCTATGCACTGGGAACATGATTCCTCTTAGATCAAAATTTTTATATTTACTTGCAATTGTAGTACATGTGTCTTCTCAAACCCAATGTGGTACATTCAATAAAAATTAAGTGTCAACTATACGCTAAGTGGAGCTTCCCAAGTGGTGCTAGCGGTGAAGAACCTGCCTGTCAATGCAGGAGACATGAGACATGAGTTCAATCCCTGGGTAAGGAAGATCTCCTGGAGGAGGGCATGGCAACCCACTCCAGTATTCTTGCCTAGAGAATTCCACGGACAGAGGAGCCTGGCAGGCTACAGTCCATAGGGTCACACAGAGTCAGACACAACTGAAGCAACTTAGCACGCACGCATATGCTAAGACAGGCTAGTGGGCCATGGAGAAGGGGACTGAAAAGATAAACAAGTCACAGTCCCTTTTCTCAATAAGTTTCTCAAGAATCTAGCTGGAGCGGGGGCGGGGGGGGGTGGATAAAATTATGCAGTCTCTCTATAAAGGAGTTTGGCAGTTTCTTTAAAAGTTCAACAGCTTATGATACGACCCAATGATTCCATTCAATGTTCCATCCCAAGAGAAACGAAAACTGTTCACAAGAATTGGATGTGAATGTGTCATGAAAAAGTGGAAGTGTTAGTCACTCAGGCGTGTCCCACTGTTTGTGACCCCATGGACTGCAGCCACCAGGCTCCTCTGTCCATGGCATTCTCCAGGCAAGAATACCGGAGTGGGTAGCCATTCCCTTCTGCAGGGAATCTTCCCGACTCAGGGATGAAACCTGGGTCTCCTGCATTGCAGGAAGATTCTTTACTATTCCAGTCACCAGGAAATGAGTCATACTAGTGAAAAAGTGGACACAATCCAAATGACCATCAATCAACTGGCAAATGGGTAAACGGAAAATTCATACAACAGAATACTGATACATGCTACTGCATGGGTGAACCTCAGAAACACCATGCTAAGTAAGAGAAATAGGACACATAACCATATACGGTATGAGGCCCTTTATAATGAAATGACAAAAAAGGAAAATATCTACAACAGATACTAAATTGGCGGTTACGCTGGAATGAGGAGTATGCAAATGCCCACAGACGGGGTCATGAACCTTCCTCAACGACACTGTGATACATTACCTCTAGGTGTAATAACTCTCTTTTCTCATCTGACAGTTAACACAGGTCTGTTCACAGAAATTTTGGAAAATACAGAAACAAAATAAAAATCATGATAATCTCATGATCATCTTTCTTTAGAGAATTTTTTTAATAAATAAAGAGACTTCTCTGGTGGTCTAGTGGCTAAAACACCATGCTCTCGATGCAGGGGGCCCGGTTTTGATTCCAGGTAAGGGAACTGGAGTCCACATGCAGCAACTAAGACCCAGTGCAGCCAAGTAAATAAATAGATATCAAAAAAAAAAAAATACTACTTAAAAAAAATTAGTGAGGGGGGTGGGGGAACTATAATGTGGTGCAATGGGTGAGACAGAGCATGAACAGAATGCTTGGCAGACCCAGGGCGTGATGGCCCTGCAACAGTTTTAGCAAGGATCAGCCTGGGAAAAAAAAGGAAATGAACAGATGCTGTGAATGCAGACACCAGGTAGACAATTCAGACCAGGCCTTACATTTCAAGGGGAAGTCTATAATCAAGTTGAACCCAAGAAGTCTGCTTATTTAAACTGATTTACTCATTTATTTATTCAAACATGTCCTGAACGCCCAGCACAGGGGCAAGCCCTTGCATAAGGGCTGAGGATATAATTGTGAGCAAAATCCATCCACACGGGATCCCGAGTCTCAAGGAGCCAAGTAGCAGAAACAGAACATGAAAGATGGTACTTTAATAAACAGTACAAACGAGAGGGGTAACATCACGGCATAAAACAGGCAAGTCTGGCCTGTGAGGGAAGTCAGGGAAGGCTTCGCTGGAGAAGTGACCACAGCACTGAGATCTAAGGCAACAGCCCTCAAAGTGAGATTCAGGAGCCCCGGGGGTCTTGGGAGCCCTTTCAGGGGGCTCCACGAGGTCAAACTATTTTCATAAAAACACTAAGTCATTTGCCTTTTCCACTCTACCAATGAGTGATGCTACAAGAGACCCAATGTAGACGAGAATCCAGCCATCTTCCTAGCCAGTTTATAAAATGCAAAACACTGTCGAAAACAGTCTTCTAGCCACATTTTCCAAAAGAATGGGAATATTTTTCATAAAAATATATTATTTATTGGAGCTTCCCAGGTGGCACTAGTGGTGAAGAATCCACCTGCCAATGCAGATGTAAGAGATGTGGGATCGATCCCTGGGTTGGGAAGATCCCCTGGAAGAGGGCATGGCGACCCACTCTGGTACTCTTGCCTGGACAAGTCCATGGACACAGGACCCTGGGAGGCTATGGTCCACAGTGTCACAGAGTCGGACACAACTTAGCACACACACACATATATTATTAATGTTAATAAAGTAAAGGGGCTTATTGTTTAAAATGAATAAGTATTTTTAAATTTCTGTTTCAACTGCGAATATGGTAAATGTTGATCAGTATAACCCACATAAAAGCTCTTTGAGGCCTCAGTAATTTTTAAAAAATATTTATTATTTTTATTTGGCTGTGTTGGATCTCAGCTGTGGGTCTTGGGCTTTCCCTGAGCCATATGGGATCGCAGTTCCCCAATCAGAGCTTGAACTCACATCCCTGCATTGGAAGGTGGACTCCTAACCAGTGAACCACCAGGGAATTTGGGTCCTCAGTAAATTTTAAGTGTACAAAGAAATCTTGAGAATAAGAAGTCTGAGAACCACTAAAAGAAGATAGGCTTAATCCGGAGAAGACGAGAGGAGAGGATTCCACACAGAGAGAATGGTGTGGGTAGGGTGGCCTGATAGAAGCCGGAGGTTTTCAAATGTTTCTGCATCACCTGGGGATGTGCAGAAGCCTTAAAGAAAAGCAATCCTCGTCCCTGCAAAGCGGGCTCACTTACTGTAAAATAAGAATGGGCTCCAATTCAGGCAGCGCCAGCACGTGCTATCACAGGGTCATTGTGCCCAGCAGAATGCCTGGCTTCTGCAGATTAGTGCTAGCTGGTACCAGTCCACCACCCAGCTTGGTGCGGAAAACCACTGATCTGTGTTCTCTCCCTCCCTTCCCACTTCCTCCTTATTACTCTGGACTATGAGATTTTAACTAGTAATACTATTACAAGAGTAAACAAGGGCAAAAAGAGAAGAAAGATGCTGGTTGAAGGGGAGGGGGTGGAGGATGGGCAACAAAGATGGAGAGAATTAAGAGGTACAAACTTCCAGTTATAAAATAAATGAGGAAGTACTGAACAGCATAGGAAATACAGTCAATATTAATGTAATAACTTTGTATGGTGACAGATGGAAACTAATCATGATGATCGTTTTGTAATGTACAGAAATACTAAATGACTACGTTGTACACCTGAAATTGATTTAATATTGTAAGTTTGTGATTCTTCAATTGAAAAACAAAAAAAAGGAAGCTAGCAGACAACTTTTTATTTTATTTCCTGCTAACAGGCCCGAGGGATGATATGATTAGGACACAGTTAACAGATTGTTATGAACAAAACCACGTGGGGTTTTTTTTTTTGGTGGGTATAGAATTTTTCTGACTGGAACAAAGGCTTTGCTCCATAACCAGATTTTTTTTTAATTTCAGAAGACTCAATTCTAAGTTCAACTTAAATTGCACTCCCAAAAGAAAATACACAAGAAAATTATTACGGGTTTCTTTTTTTTTTTAATGGTAGGACTCTTCATACTATGTTATTCAAATTTCACCTGCCCCAGTAAAAACAAAGAAGTCATTCAGTTTTGTTTGTTCTCATGTGGCATTCCAGTAGCACTCAGCAGATTCTGAAGCACACAAACAGTGTGATCAGGCAAAATTTTCAGCATATTTGACATAAAAGCTTTGTTTAAGCTCAATAAAAACTCAATCGTGATCTTAAAGAAGGAAAATGAGCTAAGATTAATGTTTGTTTTTCTGCAAGAGATTCCTTTTACTGTACTGATATATTTTAAAAAAAAACAACAGCAACAACCTTTTATTGATGTATAGTTGATTTACAATGCTGTGTTGAGTTTTTTTGGCCACACCCTATGGCATGTGGGATCTTAGTTCCCCATCCAGGGACCAAATCTGTACCCCCTGCACTGGAAGGCAGAGTCCTAACCACTAGACTGCCAGGGGAAGTGTTAGTCACTCAGGCATATCCAACTCTGCAACCCCATGGACTGTAGCCCGCCAGGCTCCTCTGTCCATGGAATTCTCCAGGCAAGAACACTGGAGTGGGTAGCCATTTCGTTCTCCAGGGGATCTTCCTGACCCAGGGACTGAACTTGTGCTTCCTGCATTGGCAGGCAATCTTTACCCTTTCCCATATATTTCTGGTTTTCTTTAAATAGTCAAGTTTTCCCAGGATGTTCCTCCTCATGCTTTCCTTTCTCTGGCTTAGCATCTGTCCTGCACGCATGCACCATGGCAGGACTGTAAACCAGCCCCTACTTGAGTGCCATCTGAGAAGATGTGGCAGAGGAGGGTGCACATACACAGCTCTTCCTCTCCTAGGCAGACACACATGTGCAGAGAGGAAAGCAAAAAAAGTGCTTACTGTCACACTGGGGAGGCTGCAAATTAATGGAAACGTCCTAAACCATCATCAGCTAGAGAATATAAGCGCGTATTCACACTCTATAACATTACTTAGCAGTTAATAATGAGTGTACTAAAATTTTTTATTTATCAATATGAACAGAAACTCTAACATATGAATAAAACCAGTACAAAGTGGGATGTACCAAGGGCTTCAGGTATAGCTGTAATGATTTCTTTCTTTAAGATCTGAAATAAACGTCATATGAAAGTTTAGTTAGCTTTGTGGTGGGTGCACAGTTATGGCACTAGTCTTTATCCTCGCTTATTTTAAATGTGTTACAATTAAAAAAACAAACCAACTCTGATCCCTCACGCTACACCTTTCTCATCTGGTCCTTCTCCTCCAGCATCCTGCCTCCATTGTTCCCAACTTCTAAGCAACTGAAAATACTCCCCAGGGAAAAGTTTTGGTCAGATTCAGGGCCACTCAGAGTTGAAGTCCTCAAAAGCTTTTTAAACGCATACAGTGCTATACTCCTTGGGCTCCACAAAATCGAATTTCCTATATCCAGCTTTATTGGTACCAAGAGCAATTCATCAAGATCCTGTTAATCCTGAGAGCAGGTACAGACTCCGGGCAGTATGCCAAACCAGGGTTCTACCTCTTTCTTTCACTAATCGTGTTCGAGTAACTTATCCTCTTTGAGCCTACTTTCTCATCTGCTAAATGGCGATGATAATACCAAGCAAAGTCACTGCGGTCACTAGAGGTAATTAGATAGATGAAAACACCCAGTTCCTTACCACTAATTATATACTCCAGCACAAACATTTTAACACAGCAAGATCACCTTTACCCCAATTTAGTGACAAATGATAGCAGAGAAGTCCCCAGAGAACAAATCACAAAGATAACCAATTCATTCCTTCAACATCTACTGAGGACTTACTGAGTGCCACACGTTTCTAATTATATTTATTTTTATTTACTTTTTGGCTGCTCGGCATGTGGGATCTTAGTTCCCAGACCAGGGATCAAACCCGGACCCTCTGCAGTGGAAGCACAGAGTTCCAACCACTGAACCATCAGGGAAGTGCCACCAGACATTTCTGATAACGGAGTGATAGACACAGACCTTTTCCTCGGAGAACTCACAGAAATAAAAGGTCCAGATCTCAAGCAATCCTGTTTAGGAGAAGCTTCAGAAATTAGAATCTACTTTAGAACTTCTGATCATCCAATTTGCCTCTTTCCTCTATACGTAAAACTCCCCTCTGCACTGACTAAGCACACAAAGGTAGACAATGAAGTTAGAACTCATGGTAACTGGAATTGGGAGGTTAGCATACTGAAAAGTCTCTTTTAGTTTGAGTGTTATTGTACAACATAAAAGTACATAAAACTAATAAAATGCCTTCAAGATGCTTATTTTTAAAAGCCAACAATTACAGTCTGACAGGTACTATGGTACCAAACTGTTGTTGCATGCCAGGCCTCCCTGTCCCTCACCATCTTCTGAAGCTTGCCCAAGTTCATGCCCATTGCATTGGTGATGCCAACCAGCCACCTCATCCTCTGATGCTCTCTTCTCCTTCTGCCCTCCATCTTTCCAGCATCCGGGACTTTTCCAAAGAGTCGACCAAAATACTAGAGCTTCAGCTTCAGAATCAGTCCTTCCAACAAGTATTCAGGGTTGATTTCCCTTGACTGGTTTGATCTCCTTGAGGTCCAAGAGACTTGCAGGTGTCTTCTCCAGCACCACATTTTGAAGGCCTCAGTTCTTTGGCATTCTGCCTTTTTTAGGGTCCAGGTCTCAGAACCATACATGACCAGTGGGAAGACCATAGCCTTGACTATACGGACCTTTGTCGGCAGAGTAATGTCTTAGTACACTATCTAGGTCTGTCATAGCTTTCCTGCCAAGAAGCAATCATCTTCTGATTTCACGGCTGTAGTCAACATCTGCAAAGATTTCAGAGCCCAGGAAGAGGAAATCTGTCATTACGTCCACCTTTTCCCCTTCTATTTGCATGAAGTAATGGGGCCAGATACCATGATCTCAGATTTTTAACTAATATTTAATTTTAAGCTAACTTTTTCACTCCCTCCTTCACCCTCATCAAGAGGCTCTTTAGTTCCTCTTCACTTTCTGCCATTAGAGTGGTATCATCCACATATCTGAGGTTGTTGATGTTTCTCCCGCCTATCTTGATTCCAGCCCGGCATTTCTCATGATGTGCTCAGCGTATAAACAAACAGGGTGACAGCTGACAGCCCTGTCGTACACTTTTCTCGATCTTGAACCAATCAGCTGTTCCATGCAGGGTTCTAACTTGCTTCTTGACCCGCACACAGGTTTCTCAGGTAAGAAGGAGGAGGAGGATGGAATGGAGAAGGGGAGAATGGCAAACCACTCAATTATACTGGCCATGAGAACCTCATTTACTGTTAAGGACAAAAAGATAGGACACCAAAAGATGAGTGCCCCAGGTTGGAAGGTATTCAATATGCTACTGGGGAACAGCAGAGGAGAACTACTAACTGCCCCAGAAAGAATGAAGCATCTGGGCCAAAGCGGAAATGATGCTCAGCTGTGATGTGGTCATGAAAGTAAAATCCGATGCTGCAAAGAACAGCAGTACTGCATGGGAACGTGGAATGTTCAGTCCATGAATCAAGGTAAACTGGACGTGGTCAAGCAGGAGATGGTAAGAACAAACACTGACATCCTAGAAATCAGTGAACTAAAACTGGACGGGAATGGGCAAATTTAACTCAGATGACCATTATACCTACTACTGTGGGCAAGAATCCCATAGAATAAAGAGAGTGGCCCTCATAATCAGTAAGAGTCCAAAATGCAGTACTCGGGTGCAACCTCAAAAATGACAGAATGACCTCAGTTCATTTCTAAGGCAAGTCATTAAACATCACAGTAATTTAAGTCTATGCCCCAACTGCCAATGCTGAGGAAGCCGAAGCTGATCGGTTCTATGAAGATCCAGAAGACCTCCTAGAATTAACACCAAAAAAAGATGTCCTATTCATCACTGGGGCCTGGAATACAAAAGTAGGAAATCAAGAGGCACCTGGAGTAACTGGCAAGTGTGGCCTTGAAATACAAAATGGTACCAACTGAACTGAAAGAATGTTCTAAAAACAAATTTTTTAAAGCGGGTAGCGGGACTTCCCTGGCAATCCAGTCAAGACTCTGCTTATACTCCAAGGGGGCACGAGTTCAATCCCTGATCACGGAACTAGGATCCTGCAGTGCCACGCAGCATGGCCAAAAAATAAATAAAGCTAATACTTACCGCCCAAACTTGCCCATTGAAAAATTTCAGGCTTTAAAAGTAATTTGAGAACAGCAATGATAAATTCTTTAACTTCAATTATAATCCACTTATAGACAATTTCACAATTCTACAGTATTAAAAAAAATGCTGTAATGAACCCAGGATTCTACAAACATGTAAGTATTTTCAGTCTACCAGGCACCTAAGGGTTGTTACAGTTTAGTAGTATGTATGAGGCTTCCCTGGTGGCTCAGCTGGTAAAGAATTCACCTACAATGCAGGAGACCTGGATACGATCCCTGGGTTGGGAATTTCCCCTGGAGAAGGGAAAGGCTACCCACTCCAGTATTCTGGCATGGAGAATTCCATGCCCTGTATACTTCATGGGGGTCACAAAGAGTCAGACATGACAGAGCGACTTTCACTTTCACGACAAAAGGGGTTTCCCTGGTGGCTCAGACGGTAAAGAATCTCTCTGCAATGCAAGAGACCTGGGTTCAATCCCTGGGTCAGCAAGATCCCCTGAAAGAGGGCATCGCAACCCACTCCAGTATATTTGTCTGGAGAATCCCATGGACAGAGGAACCTAGTGGGCTACAGTCCATGGGGTCGCAATAAGCTGGACATGACCAAGACACTAACACACACATGACAAAAGGCTATAGAACTAAACGACAGTACTTGTCTTTCAGGGGACTATGATTATCAATAAATCCTACTAAATGCTAGTGGGGGCACTAGGCAAGCAGTAGTTTATATTACTCTACACAGCTCACTGATAGCATTCTGAAAGAGCTCCATTAAGTGCCACAACATTTCTGAAGATCTAATTAAAGAAGTTGCCTCATAAATGTTTAGAAGTCTAGATATGGATTTGCTTTTGTCAAGTGGCTGTTTTAATGAAAAGGTCATAGAATCAATAAAAATAAAATTGTTGCTATATTTACTCATGTCTCTTTTGAAGAAAATGGACAATAAAAACGTAATGGGTGATACTTAAGAGTACTACAGCTATTTAAAGAAACTATTTTAAAAGCTTTCCAAAGGGACCACAGGGTGCAAATGATTTACAGTATTTGAGAATTTAACATTTTCCAGGCAGAGAGTTAAACAACACAAAGACAATATTGGTGACCTATTATTTCTGTATTAATCCTAGAGGATAAAAAACAAAGGAAAATCAAGTGGCTTGATGGGTCCTAAGAACCAATCACATTCTCTAAATAAGAAATGATAAAACAGGGTAATCATATTTTGGGGACTATCTAAACAGATAAAAGGAAATCTAAGAGAATGGACATAACAGGTTACAAAGGTTCTGGGACATGAGATACCAAGGGAGGGGAAAAACCTTTTTTTTTTTTAACATGTCCATTTCTACAATGAAAGAGAATAGTCTTTTTTAAATTGAGACATAATTGATACATAACATTATATTAGTCGCAGTTATGCAACGTATTGGTCTCCCCCTGGCTCAATGGTAAAGAATAAGCCCACCAATGCAGGAGATGCAGGTTGGAGCCCTGAGTCAGGAAGATCCTCTGGAGAAGGGAATGGCAAGTCCATTTCTACAATGAAAGAGTATAGTCTTTTTTAAATTGAGACATAATTGATACATAACATTATATTAGTCGCAGTTATGCAACGTATTGGTCTCCCCCTGGCTCAATGGTAAAGAATAAGCCCACCAATGCAGGAGATGCAGGTTGGAGCCCTGAGTCAGGAAGATCCTCTGGAGAAGGGAATGGCAAAAACCCACTCCAGTATTCCTGCCTGGAGAATCCCATGGACAGAAGAGCCTGGTGAGCCACACTCCATGGGGTCGCAAAAGAGTCGGACATGATTTAGGGACTAAACAACGAAGACAACACGTCGGCTGAATGTTTGTGTATACGGAGAAATGAGCACCGCGGTCAGTCTTGTTGACGTCCATCACAGGTAAGCAAGTTTTTTTCTTGTGATGAGACCTTTTAAGCTCTACTCTCTTCACAGTCTTCAGATACACAATACAGTATTATTAACTCTAATCACTATGTTGTATACTGCATCTCCACAACTTTATAACTGGATATTTGCACCTGCCTGAATATCTCTAACAGTGAGGAATCTACTGCTTCTTGGAGTGGTCCACACCATCCATCAGATAGCTTTAACAGTTGTGGTATTAGAATTGCTCCTTAAATCTCCTTCCTGAAGACCATACTAGAGGAACTACCAAGAGAAGCTGTGCAGCTCTGGCTGCTACAAAGGGTCAGGAGGGCTCAGAAATGCTAAGTCTGCTGTCTATTTTCATGGGTTAAGCAGAGATAATCACTCCCCTTTGAAAGCTGAAACCTTTAGGAATGAACACTAAATATCTTCATCTGCATCCAAAAAGAATATATGTGATGCTGTAAGACAAACTTGCCTTCTAAATCCCATTAAGACGATTAGACTGTAATTAAAGAAATATAAACTGTAATCTAATTAACTGCAATGAATCACATCTCACAAGGGAAGGTCTTCATTATTCACAAGTGCTGCTGCTGCTGCTGCTGCTAAGTCACTTCAGTCGTGTCCGACTCTGTGTGACCCCATAGACGGCAGCCCACCAGGCTCCCCCGTCCCTGGGATTCTCCAGGCAAGAACATTGGAGTGGGTTGCCATTTCCTTCTCCATCACAAGTGCTAGTAGTTGGGATAGGTCTTTAAAAGCAGCAGAAAGAACATCAATATCCCATAAGTTTCAGAGCAGGAACCCTGACTGGCCCTAGGACAGAGTCCCAGCCCCTGTGAGTGTGGAGGGGAGGGAACTGACATTTACTTCCTTGAATCCACCGACATTGGTGCAAGGTGACTCCCTCTGAATAAATGAAGCAGCTGAGATTCAAAAAGGTTTCACTGCTGGTACAGTAAAGCCAGGACTCAAACCCAGGGCTACTGAAGCCCAATGCTTGAGTCTATCCAGCTCTGTGGGTGCGTGACTTCAGGGAGGATCACCCAACCCTCCAGATCCCGATATTATATTCCCTACAGAAATTTCTAATACTGCTTTTCTCAGAGATTTGCACTAAGAAAAGAAATGAGAGATTCTGGCTCACCTGGCAGTACTGTAACTGTTCCAATAATGAGTAATTACAGAATAGTGGGAACAACTGCCAACGCTAACTGAGCCTTCACCGTTCCAGCACTTCTCATTCCACAGTCAATCCTCAGTGATCTCGTCTAATCCATGATTTTAAATGCCATCTGTTGCCGTGCTGTGCTAAATCACTTCGGTTGTGTCTGATGATGTGCAACCCCAGGGATGGCAGGCTGCCAGGCTCCTCTGTCCATGAGATTCTCCAGGCAAGAATACTGGAGTGGGTTGCCATTTCCTCCTCCAGGGTATCTTTCTGACTCAGGGATCGAACTCACGTCTCTTGTCTCCGGCACTGGCAAGCAGGTTCTTTACCACTTAGCAGTTAGTTCAGTTGCTCGTCATGTCCGACTCTTTGCGACCCCATGGACTGCAGCATGCCAGGCTTCCCTGTCCATCACCAACTCCAGGAGCTTGCTCAAACTCATGTCCAACATGTGAGTGATGCCATCCAACCATCTCATCCTCTTTCTTTACCACCAACACCATCCATATATCCATCTATTGCCAATGACCCCTAAATCCACAGCTTGAACCTGGACCTCTTCCCTGAACTCCAGACTGAATTTTTTTTCAACTACCTTCCCCAAATCTCACTTGGATATCTGAAATTCAAACTCCTGTTTCTAGCCCTTAATCCTGCTCCTCCCACACTGTCCCATCTCAGCCAAGTGGCAGCTCCATCCTTCCAAGATGCTCAGGCCGAAAGCCTTGGAGTCCTCTTCGACTCCTCTTGCTTACACTCCACATCCCACCAATTCATCAGCAAATGCTGTCAACCCTATCTTCAAAATACATCCAGAATCTAATCACTTCTCACCATCTGCCACTGCTCCCAAGCACTCCAAATCTACTCAACGCATTGATTAATGAGTAACCTGAATCACATCATTTCAATCCTCAAAATAACCCTATGAAACAAGTGCTCTTATTTCCTCCATTTCACAAAGGCACATAAAGGTTAAGTATAAACTAAGAAACTATAGCTTATCAATCAGGTCTTTTTCCTTTTTTGGTTCAAGGAGTCAGATCCCCAGAGCCTGATCTTCTGGTCAAAGGGATCTGATTAGCTTACAGACTTACAACGACTTGGTCCCAGCCAAGGCCCAGGGCAGGAGTCAGCCAGCTTCCTGGAGCACGGCAGCACCAACACCAGTCTGACCACGAGCTCCTCGCTGAAATCCCACCCAGGTCCCAGGGCCAGGATTCCCACTAGTTTTCAAACTACACGTGTTAGTCTCTTTTTACTCAGTATCAGCTCCACACTTTTTTTTAAGACTTAAAAAAAGGAACTTGTTGGAAGGCCACATAATGAATCACTGAAAATCAAGTTAAGAAATGAAGCCCTCACGTGCACACCCAGAAGACAAAGAACCCTTTTCTGTATTAAAGAATTCTGTCTTTGAAAAGCAATCCGTGTTTTTGAAAGTGGAGTCCCCTGGGAAGGGTCCATTGAGGTTCCAGAAGGGCCTCTGAGGACAATATTACTGACTTTCCATGTGACAGAGGACCGGATACAGCAAGATAAGGGTGGGCTGGCCGCCACCCTTCTTCTGACCCCTACCTCCACCAAAACCAATAATGAAAATCAAATGAGTTAATAAATGTGAAAATCAAAAGCTGTATACAAAGATAAGCCTTTATTGTAAAAAGAATAGCTTTTTTGTGCGTGTGGAGGAGTTACATGGGGTGAGCTTTAAGGATAGAAAATTTAAGAACCACCAAAGAAGGGAGGTCTTTTCAGAGCTAAACACAGGATAGCCTTAAAAAGTTTATCTGAGCAAAAGAAAGGCTTACCTATCTATGTATTTTCAAAACAGGGGTTATTTATTAGAATTGGTACTTTCAGGGAATTGATCTGACTACATATCAAGGATCTAAGTGACTTTAAGCACAGGGGAAAAAAAAAAATCAGAGTATTCACCAAACTCTTAATGATCACTGCTCGGTGGTGGGGGCAAAAGGGGCATTCATTCTCTATGCTGTTCTCTTCTGTAATGTCTGCAGTTCATAAGAAGCATGAATCAATTTCCATGGAAAAATTAGGGGGAAAAAACAACACTCCTCTATCCTCACATTAACAGATACAAGTTTCCAAAGAAGAGTGTATTTAGCTCTTTAGATATTTAATTGTTAATAAAATTTACTTTATGGTGTTTTAACTTCCATTGTTTACTAATTTCTCTAAAACTCACCAGTTTTAGAAATGCTGGGTCAAAGAAAGCTCTAATACCACTCTAGAAACACAACAGTTACATCGCATGCTGTGCAAATAAGATAAAATATCACCTTGAGGGAATCTGAAATAGCAAGGAGAGCAGAAGTGGGGGCAAACAACGCCAGCCCCTCAGTCTGGAAGGCATCGCAACGCCATCAACAAGCACTTGCCGAACGCCGTATGTGCGAGCACCGTGCCAGGCTCCGCTCTCGGCCCTTAAGGAGCTCTCAGCACAGCGGGAAGACAGCACGCACAGATGACACCGCAAGGCAGCATCTGCTATGACGGCAAATACACGGCACTGCAGAGCAGGGAGAGACAGGACTCGGAAATTCCCGCCTAAACCCAAGTCCTTTGAAAGCAGAAGCAGGTATCACCTGTATATTCCCACAGCCTAGCACGAGAAATATGTTTTAAACATGTTTTAAGTCAATGGGTACATGGAACCAAACTGCACTTGGAGAGGAAAAGGTGTGACATCCCGAGCTAGGGGAATGGCAGTGGCATGAAAGATTGGCATGACCCAAATGGGCATCATCAGTTATTTACAAAAAAATAGTGTAAAGGAACTGAGGAACAGAAAGTTGGAAAACCCAACTCACTCAAGTTGAGGAGCTGAAACTGTCTTTGACCCAACAGGAAACCCAAAAGGATTTCAATGGTGCAAAGACAACCTGCTTATGTACCTGTCTTCCTTACTTGATTCCTTAAGGGGAGCAACTGCATCTTTAAGAATTTTGGTTCCCTGGCAGCATGAAAGGTATTCAAATAAATGTGGGGAAAAGGAAGGGAAGAATGATTAGCTGGAAACATTATGCATGTGCCATAACATGGAAGGTTCTAGAAGAGTAAGAGATCAGAAATTAAGGCTGGAGGTGTTTTCTAATCCATCTCAAGATATACTCAGGCCCAATACAGTGATTCTCCAAAGGCTCCTCCCCTTGTTTCAAGTTGAATCAACAAAAATCCTCTTGTATTCCACCATGAGTATATCTCCATGTAGGAATCCAGAGCAAGGGGAGGTTTGGGAGAACAGTAATCAAACCAGGAAATCCTGCCATTCCAGTGCAAGTTGTCTGAGAGCAGTCATGTTTTGTGCCTCGATCTTGACCTATTTCTGCCCAGAGCCACAGAAGCACAGGTAGAGGAAATCACAGTGAGTTTCAGTACATGTTAGCACCCCCTTTTCCATATTGACTCTTCACCAGTGCTTTCTGTCTCCAAACAGTCTGATATTTCCTGCACTGTAATCAATGTTTCTAGTGGGCTTCATATTTTTCAAAGTCTGCCCCCTCCCAGTTCATGACTAAGTTATTTATTTAAGCCATCTCCTGCCATAGCAAAAGGACAGAAGATTAGTGTAATGGTCATCAAGTATAACGGTGGTCACTGGATACAGAAAAGTATATGGGAACTTAAGCTCACCTTCAATAGATGGGGAAACAGTGGAAACAGTGAAAGACTTTATTTTAGGGGGGCTCCAAAATCACCGCAGATGGTGACTGCAGCCACAAAATTAAGACGCTTTCTCCTTGGAAGAAAAGCTATGACCAACCTAGACAGCATATTAAAAAGCAGAGACATTACTTTGCCAACAAAGGTCCATCTAGTCAAAGCTATGGTTTTTCCAGTGGTCATGTATGGATGTGAGAATTGGGCTGTGAAGAAAGCTGAGCACCAAAGAATTGATGCTTTTGAACTGTGGTGTTGGAGAAGACTCTTGAGAGTCCCTTGGACAGCAAGGAGATCCAACCAGTCCATTCTAAAGGAGATCAGTCCTGAATGTTCATTGGAAGGACTGATGTTGAAGCTGAAACTCCAATACTTTGGCCACCTGATGCGAAGAACTGACTCATTTGAAAAGACCCTGATGCTGGGAAAGATTGAAGGCGGGAGAAGGGGACGACAGAGGATGAGATGGTTGGATAGCATCACTGACTCAGTGGAGATGAGTCTGGGTAAACTCTGGGAGTTGGTGATGGACATGGAGGCCTGGCATGCTGCAGTCCATAGGGTCGCAAAGAGTTGGACACAACTGAGCCACTGGACTGAACTGAAGTTCACCTTCTTGTGTCCAGGGATCAAAGCTTTTTCTATCTATCTCATTCAATCTTCTCTACCTTGTGAGCATGACAGATCCTGCTCCCCCCATTCTTGGAGATGAAAAAGCCTGAATCCCTAGATAGAAGGAACCTAGGTAAAGTGACACAATTACAGCATCAATAATAAACCGCACAGGTGGCAAAAGCTCCTGCGTGCTGCCTCTTGTGGGCAGTCTTGTAACAGTACTTGTAACAGTCTTGTAACAGTACATACTGAGGGTGGAGTCAGCGCCCTACAATTCTCAATGCTGAGAACATTAGAAATGATAATCCTTATTAAATGGATATTAAACTAAAGTTGGGAGACACTATCAAACAATGCAAGCTCTCTTCCTAGAAAGACCATAAAATTAACATAATAGTTTTCGTGAGAAGAAAAAATGTCAACTTCATCACTTCCTCATTATTATCTTCCAAAATATATTGTTAGAATATAAGACAACATAAGAGTAAATTACAGGTATTATTAAACAATCGATTGTGTGAGCTATTTCTAAAAGTGCTTTAGCATAAAATATAGTGCAAAGAAATTTACTAAACAAATGTCAGAAAAGCATACAAACAAGAGAGAGTGAGTGAGTGAAGTCAGTCAGTTGTGTCCGACTCTTTGCGACCCTGTGAACTGTAGAAAACCCACCAGGCTCCTCCGTCCATGGGATTCTCCAGGCAAGAATACTGGAGTGGGTTGCCATTTCCTTCTCCAGGGGATCTTCCCGACCCAGGGATCGAACCCAGGTCTCCCGCATTGCGGGCAGACGCTTTAACCTCTGAGCCACCAGGAAGCCCATACAAACAAGGTTCCATTGTTAAACTGAATCAATATCTTTATCATTTTGATTTTCAATGAAATGAGTATCTGCTACTTCAAAAAAATACTACTGATAGGATCAAGGATTTTTCTGCTTAATTCAGATTTTCTAATGCAGAAGATTAAGTTTGAGACATCTTTTCTCTTGGTCTTATTCACAATACTGCCAAAAATTCTGTACTCTAAGGTAAAACTCCAGCTCCTACATACTGTCTTTACCAACTTCCACACCACCACAGTCCCTAAACAATCTTAAAAAAAAAATTATAATCCCAGGGGCAGTCCAGTGGTTTGGACTCAGTGTTTCCAATGCAGGGAGTGCAGGTTCTATCCCTGGTTGGGGAACTAAGATCCCAAATGCCACACAGCAACTAAGCACACACAGCAATTAAGACCTGATGCAACCAAATAAGTAAATAAATATTTAAGAAAAAAATAAAAGAAAATTGCTTTGGACTTCCCTGGTGGTCCAGGGGCTAAGACTTCACACACCCCCTGCTGGAAGCCCAGGTTTGATCCCGGGTTGGGGAACTGGATCTTGCATGCTGCAACTAAGACCCAACACAGGCAAACATAAATAACAATAAAAAACACTCCAAGCTTCCACTGCAGGGACTGCAGGTTCAATCCTTAGTTGGGGAAGTTCCACAAACAACAACAAAAAAAAAGGTTATTACAGTTCAGTTTCTGGAAGACAGTTTGCAAAAGCTGGGGAAGTGGCCACTTGCTTATTGCTATTTACCAGTTTATTTCATTATCTTGCTCTCTTTTGTCAATTTACTTGACTTCTGAGAGGTTTTGGTTCTGTTAATGATGACAGACCTCCTTTAATTCACCTACACTATCTTGGTCTGCTCTGTCACCTCCAATGAGCCGTTAGGAGAGAGGGATGCTAACAGATCTTGGCTTCAGGATACACCCTAACTACTCAGAGTTCAGTCCATGGACCGACAGCATCAGCATCACCCGGAAACCTGGTCAAATCTCAACTTCCATTCCATATTATTCAGCCACTAAAAAAAAAAGGAATGAAATCTTGCCATCTGTGATAACATAGATGGACCTAGAGGGTATTATGCTAAGTGAAATAAGGCAAAGACAAACACTGTCTGATTTCACATATCTAAAAAACAAAACAAACGAAGGAACAGACTTATAGAATAAACAGGTGGTTGCCAGAAGGGAGAAATCTGGAGAAATTAATGAAATAGGTGAGGGAGACTAAGAGGTACCAACTCCCAGTTACAAAATAAACAGGGATGAGATGTACAACATGAGGAGTATAACCATTTATACTATAGTATGTTTGTATGGTGACAGATGTTAACCAAACATATCATGATGATCATTTTATAATGTACAGAAATACTGAATCACTGTGACACCTGTAACTAACATAGTACTGTAGGTCAATTATACTTCCATTGAAAGCACTACGGGATTTCGCTGGCGGTCCAGTGGTTAAGACTCCGTACTCCCAATGCAGGGGGTACAGGTTCAATCCCTGGTCAGGGAACTAAGATGCCTGGCCAGAAAAAGAAAACAAACAAACATGCATACACTGGAAGGAAATGCACCAAAATGCAAGTAACACTTACCTCTGGGGGAAGGGGGCCAGTGTGAATTATGCGTGATTGTCAATTTTTACTTTATGCTTTTATGTATTTCGGTTTTCAATGAACATGTACTGCTTGTAAAATTAGAAAACAACAAATGTCACTAAAAATGAAAAAAAAAAGTACCATTCCAGATCTTCTGAATCAGAAACTACATTTTAGCCAGATCTCTGGATTATCTGTCTACACATTCAAGTCTGAGAAGCACAGATATAAAGGGCCACTGGCAAGGGTACTCACCACGACCCACTTAATATACTCTCTAGGAACAAATATTCTAATCAGATTCATACTTTCAGTTAAATAGAAGGTTCTTAATTATTACAAAGACTTTATCTTCAAGCACTAAGCCTTGAAGTCTTCCTAAGGCATAAATGAAAAACGTACCCCACCACTGCCACTCATCCACTGCTCTCTGACAAGGTTTGTTGATAGCGAATGAAATACTGATGGAAATATATTTATTTTATACAGGGGGCTAAATATTCATTCCTTGCTTCCCAGGTAGCTCAGTAGTCAAGCATTTGCATGCCAAGGCAGGAGATGCAGGAGACTCGGGTTCGATCCCTGGGTCAGGAAGATCCCCTGAGGAGGAAACGGTAACACACTTCAGTATTCTTGCCTGGAAAATCCCATGGGCAGGAGACTGGCAGGCTATAGTCCACACACAGGGTCACAAAGAGTCGGACATGACTGAGTGAGCACAATCCTTGAGCACATAAATATTCATTAAATGTTCACATCAGCCTTATGAGGTTGCTATCCCCACGGTACAGGACATTGTACAGGACATCTGTACCCAGATTCAAAAGACACTAACTAACTTGCCATCAGTCATTCAGGGAGCCAGAAGCTAAGCCAGACTTGCAGTCACCAAGCTCATCCTGATAAACACTACACTCTGTCCAGCCAATCCCTGTTACTTAAAGATACTATATTTACAAATTCTACCTACTAAAATTTATTCATAACCTCCAAATCATGATCCACTGAACTTCCCCACTTTTCTGACAACAGGTACGTACATGAGCAGAAGAGCAAAACTTGTGAAAAACCAGTTGCACACATTCCCACTATGAGGCGATGCTTTGCCTTACTTCACCTTTCATATTTTAAACAAGCAGCCTTTTCAAAGTCTGTTTGCCACTACATTTTCACATTTTGTGCTTTTCGTTGGTGACTGCCCCCAGAGTGCTCAGGTGCTGTCTGTGTTCCTAAGGCAAGAAGACTACCTCCCGGAGAAAGCACGTGTGGCTGGAGAAGCTCCACCACAGCCCAGGTTACAGCGCCATCGGCAGCGAGCTCAGCGTTAGGGAGTCAACGATGTGTATTAACTAATACATATCTAGACTGTTTCTAAACAGAAACACACAAAACAAGGTTACCTAGCCATCAGTTGCGACCAGAGGCTCACAGGAGCCGCTCCCTTCATCTTCTCCACGGACAATGTTTCAGTATTTGCTAAGGTGGTGTTTGCAGTGACTTCATAGATCATAACTGCCCCAACTGTTGTTACAAGTACTAATTTGACGTGTAATGACAGGAAAAGCACCAAATTATAGAGCATTTTCAGAAATAAGAGATCATCTTCCCCAACTCAAAAACAATAGTTGAAGGTTCCTGACAGGATAACCGCAGGACTGGTAATGGTGTTATTTCGCAGCTTACAGACTAAAATCATTGCAATAACACAATGCAAAAAGTCAGAAAAATGAGTATTGCATCACCACGGACAAGGATCTGTGGCGGCTCCATGGGGTGCAGGCAAGATGATTCAAAGGGATAAGGGAAGAAAATACAAACCCATTCATTTATACTTATTTAAACCTCATCTTTTAATTCTAATTTACTTTATAACTTAATAACAGTAAACAATAAATTCTGTTGGTTAACAATAAATTCTATTGGTTATGCCTGCCCCAACTCTACTGATGCTGTGTGCGTGTGTGTGTGTGGTGTGTGTAGTCACTCAGTCATGTCTGACTCTCTGCGACCTTTTAGACTGTAGCCTGTCAAGCTCCTTTGTCCATGGGATTCTCCAGGCAAGAACACTGGAGTGGGTTGCCATGCCCTTCTCCAGGACATCTTCCCAACCCAGGAGTTGAACCTGTGTTTCTTGTGTCTCCTACACTGCAGGCGGATTCTTCACCCATTGAGCCATCGGGAAAGCCCGCTGATGGTTTATATAACCAAAAAAGGCTGAGTGATCACCACCATAGAGGATCAAAGTCAGTGCTTAAAAAGAAAAGAACCTCCAGAGGCACATGTTCTGCAGTGAGGGGCAGAACTGATGGCTTTGAGGACTCAGATGCTCTGGGAACCATCGAGGGAAAGCTGGGTTCTACTGCTGCTCTGCCCCCAACAAGTTGTGATGAGCCTCACAAAGACATGCCTCTAGGCATCCATTGATTCATATGAGAAATTAATTAGCTGGTTGTGACACTGACTAGGTGACCCAAACTAGGAACGCTTCTCGCTCCAGAAATTTGACCATTCTGACTCGAAGAAAATAAGATATATTAGCAGTTAAGTAAAACCACTGTTTATTATTGTCTGTAGCCTAAGGGTTAACGGCATGCACCAACAGAGCAACAGGCTGTACACAGAACACATTTCTAGACTGGGAAGATTCTGTGGAATCCTGTAAGATATCTAGGAGTTAGTGTCATCTTATACAGTTATAAGTTGCATCATAGTGACACCTTCAACTCTAACTACTCAGCAAGGGGAAAAAGAGAGAGAGAAAGGGAAAAAATAAATACAACCAGTGCTGGTAACCTGTCTGCCATTCCACTCACAGAAGGTATTCTGTTCCCTGGCACAGTCTCAGTTCCCCAGCATCTCTTGACAGCATGAATGGTTCAGTGTGAGCCTAGTGTTTTGACACAATATGTTTTTCATCTACGTCACCTAATCCCAAACCAACTACTTCCTCCAGTACTCAGGAGAAGCAGCAGCAATGTTTCAACTCTGAAGGAAAAATGGCTGCGTGTGATTTACAGAAAGATGGAATCAGTCTCCAGAGAGAACTGGCTTCCTAAGGGTATTTCAAAGGCATTTATTTTTTAAACCTTTTCTTTCATATTGGGGTATAATCATTTAACAATGCTGTGATAGTTTTGGGTGGACAGCAAAGGGACCCAGCCATATATATACATGTATCCATTCTCCCCCAAGCTCCCATCCTACCCAGGCTGTCACATAACACTGAGCAGAGTCCCCTGTGCTATACAGTAGGTCCTTGTCGGTTATCCATTTTAATTACAGCAGTGTGTACACATCATCCCAAACTCCCTATCCCTTCCTCCCCTCTCCCCCTCTCCCCAGCCCGAAACTGTTTGTTCTCTAAGTCCGTGAGTCTCTTTCTGTTCTGGAAGTTCATCTGTATCATTTCTTAGATTCCACATACAAGGAATGTCATAGGATATCCTTCTCTGATTTACTTCACTCAGTATGACAATCTCAACGGCAATTTTTGACAATACTCAATTTTCACAGTGTATACTGACGGTAGAACCAAACCCCCAAATAAAGTATAGTTACTCTGTTCCAAGGGTGTACTCCTAAACCTATCACCAAGAGGTGGTGTAAACTAAAATTTGCCACCATATGCTTTTATGGTATTTCTTACTGATTAAAGTGCTCTTGTGTCAACTGTGTCATTTAACACCCACAAGACCAGGCAAAGAAGATGGAACAAGCACTGTGGTTCCCATTTCAGAGATGGAGTGCAATAATGGAAAGAGTAAGAGGTGCTGTGTCAAGACAATTTGGTTTCAAATCCCAGGCATACTGTTCAATTTTTCAGAGCCTGTTTCCTATCAGTAATATGCAAACAGTGCACACAACCTGACTTGTAGTCAAGTATACCAGCTGCATCTCAATGTTTCCTTTCATCCTTTCCAAGTTCACACACTAAAGCCCAAAGTAGAACAGAGGTCCAAGGATATAATTTAGCATCTCTTTAAAGGGTATTCAAAAGATACAGACGCTGTGTTAAAGGATTTCTTGGTTCAAATAAATTTGTGAAATGCTAGTCTCTTGAAGGTTCACAAAGCATTATGTGTGCAAGTGTGTGTATGATATAAAGGATCTGAGAAGGTGTGCAATAAAAAAAAACCTGGTTGAATACGCACAGACCATTTTCTCAAAATGCATTTAGTAATCTTTTTCTGTGTAGTTACAATAAACATCCACAAAGACCTAATGTTCTTCTGAACATACTCTCAGAAACACTGGTTTTGATCATTTAATGCATAGCAAATAATAACGATGGGGCTTTATTATTCACAGAAAAACATCCTGACACACACATACTCCTAAGTGCTCTCAGAGGGTTGGCAGTGAGGTTTAGAAAATGGACACATTTTACCAAAATTCCCCAGATTATTCTTGGCATGAATTACATAATAAATTTTAAGATGAATTATATATTGCAGATATTAAATTTATTTTTATGTTATGACATTTATGAAAAAATACTGGCAGGAACATATGAATGATACTCACTCACTGTACTGAGAATGAGAAACAAGATCAGCAACTGATCTCAAACATAACAGATTCAGTCTGATGATACAGGACTATGAATCTGTTTGCAGTACCATCTTCACAGAATACATGCTTCCAAAATATTTATTAGCATACTTTAAAATCACTCTGCAATTATTAAACATTAGTTTTGAAATTACAGCCATCCATGATTCATGTATTTGAGATAGATCAGATGATTACCATTCTAGTCTAGCTTTTGGAGAAGGCAATGGCACCCCACTCCAGTACTCCTGCCTCGAAAATCCCATGGATGGAGGAGCCTGGTAGGCTACAGTCCTTGGGGTGGCTAAGAGTCGGACACGACTGAGCGACTTTACTTACTTTAAATAGACAATTATAGTAGTTAACATGAATAAAAATAATAATTGATTATAGGACAAAGCCTAAGAAATTATCCTTAAAACAAGATCCTTGAGTGATTTTTTTTGCAGTCTGGTCTCAAACGCCAAAAAAAGAAATCTATTTAGACCATTAAGGCATTTTTATTCTCAGAAAGATCTCAGAATAAGTCTGTCATAAACAAAGATTCCAAGAAGTGGCTCAGCTCATCTTGCAGAAGACACAGTGGATTAAAAAAGGTGAAAGAGATGTATTATTTTTTGCTATAAAATTGATTTGCATGAGGTATCTTCCAAGAATGGTACATATGCCGTATTACTACTTGTCATCACTCCTGGTCTTCTGATAACAGGGGAAAGACTGTAAAAATAACTGTTTACAAGACTGTGACTTGTAAACTATGAACCATAAAAATGCAGAATCCTTTTTTTCTTTGAAAACTACAAGAAAGCGGTTATTTTGTCACAATCAACAAGAGAAAGAAAAGTCGACTCAGTTATCAACATTTGGGCAATTCTGAATATTTCTGCAGAAGCTGTCACGTGTACTTAAAAACTTGGAAAAAAAAAAAAACTAGATTTCTTAAGACACGTTACTGGATGTCAAGGTATTGTGATCCTTCTAAAGAATTTGTAAGTGGTTGTTACAGTGGAGACCTAAAAGTGTACAACAATTTTATATTATAACCTAGATCAAGAAAAACATTCTTCACAGGTAACTTTAAAAAAAATTTTTAATTAAAACTAAGACTTTCAGTTTGCTGGAAGACCGGTTTTCCCTACTTTGTAAACGGTATCTCAATTATTGCACACAAGCACTTCTATGAGAACTTTTATCTTAAACCTCTAAAAGTCAAATAAACAGAAGACTAGGCCTGAGAGATTCTTTTTAAAATTATATTAATATCTGATATTTAATCATCCTGACAAATACAACATATATAAAAAAGGAACCTGCTCTAATGCAAAGTTTTAAGTTTGTGAACTAGTTGTAGACAACTTGGTTAGCACTGCTATCCTAGACGACTTTGGATGAGAACTTTGTCTTCTTTTAAAAAAAAGGAAAATGGACGGAATCTAGACCGTTGCTAACCTAGTCCAGGAACATTCAGTGAGAGGCTCGGCCACGAACAGCAAGAGTGGGAAAAGGCGAAGAATAACCATTACTGCCTAAGACACCAAGGCTACCTGAAAGTCATCCTGACGCTTCAGTCTTTCCATTTTGCGGGACTGGAAGCCTCAGGGACTACTAGATCGCGGCCGCCGACTCCCCAGGTCCATACTGGCACGAGGCTGTCACCTGGGCGACGGGGCGCACACCTGCCCGGCGGGCGGCGCCCACCTCTCTTCCCCTCGCCGCCGCGGACCTGCCCTCCTCCGCCCTTCCTCACCACCATCTCCGTCCCTTCCCACCCATCTGCAAAAAAACGAGGGCAGGGACGGGGCAAGGTGAAGATGAGGAGAAAAAGCATCCAGCAATCCGCCGCAAACTACCTCCTCCCACCCCAGAGTCGGAGCAAAGCCACACCGTCTCTAGTGCAAGGTCTGTTTTTTTTGGTTTAAAGCGTAAGTAACTTCCCCGCTCCCTTCCGCCCCTCACCTTCACGAAAGCAATCGGGGTTGTGGTACCTTCGATATCTAACAGGATCACAGTGACTTCGGCGGGCACCGAAAGCACGACCATTTCCCCACCCCACCGACTGCTACCAAGAGAATCGGCCTACTGGTAGAGAAGGCGGAGGGCGGCGCCGGCAGCGCCCCCAGCAAAGGGCTGGGCTTCTGGTGGCCCTGAAAAAGAGTCCCGGAGCGGATAACCGCAGCGCGGCCTGACGCACGAGGCGGAGAGGACCGGTCAGCGCCTCCGGACGTAGAGAAATCCGCAGCCCAAGGACCCTGAACTCGCCAGCTGCCCGGGGCGGGAGGCCCAGACCACGTGGGCAGAGAGGGCGGTCCTCACGAGGTTCGGAGGGGGCGGGGCGAGGCACGGTGCCGACGTCGATTGGCCGCTAGAGGGCCTCGAACCCGATCCGTCAAAATGGGGCCTCGCGTGGGCGGGAACAAAGGAGCGAGCGCGGGAGACGGGTGCGCGGGCGCGCGCTCTCCGCAGACTGGTTGAGCGAGCGGGAGAGGCTCGGGGCACGTGCAGACGGGAGCCCCGCGAGTGGCGCGCCGGGGATGTGAGTGCCCCTTGCCCTCTACAGCACCTAGCCCCCTCCCTCCCCGCCACGCGTGGGCGGGAACAAAGGAGCGAGCGCGGGAGACGGGTGCGCGGGCGCGCGCTCTCCGCAGACTGGTTGAGCGAGCGGGAGAGGCTCGGGGCACGTGCAGACGGGAGCCCCGCGAGTGGCGCGCCGGGGATGTGAGTGCCCCTTGCCCTCTACAGCACCTAGCCCCCTCCCTCCCCGCCCACTGCTTCGGCTTTGGCATTTTTTACAGTAATCCGACCGGGTGCGCGCCCCTTCTCCCGTTCCTCAGCCACCGAAGGAGGCCGTTCAGGTCCCGGTCAGCTGGACGGCGTCGGCCGATCGGCTAGCGCGAGGCCCGCCGCGCCCCCCTCGGCCCGCGCGCCTGGGGCGGCAGCGGAAGAGGCGTCCGCGCCGCGCGGCCGCCCGGAGAGGCCGCCGCGCGCCCGCTTCCTGTTCGGCTGGTTCCAGCCAGCTCGAGGACAAAACACGCGTGCGCGCGGCGGGCGGACGGCCGGCGCGCTCGCCGCCTCAGCCGCCGGCGCCGGGCGCAGTCCGCCTTTTTCCGGAGCGGCGCGGCTACGGTGCTAATCGATAGCAGCAGCTCTGCGCTGGGGGAGCCGAGNCTGGTTCCAGCCAGCTCGAGGACAAAACACGCGTGCGCGCGGCGGGCGGACGGCCGGCGCGCTCGCCGCCTCAGCCGCCGGCGCCGGGCGCAGTCCGCCTTTTTCCGGAGCGGCGCGGCTACGGTGCTAATCGATAGCAGCAGCTCTGCGCTGGGGGAGCCGAGGGCGGAAAAAGGCGGGGTTGACGGCTCTTGGCTGGGAGTGGGCTGAACCGGACGCCAGAGACAAAAGGCTCTCAAGGCAAGAGGGACTGTGGCGTTGCTCGGGATTCTGACCCCAGGACTGCTCGCCCCGTCGTCGTTTCTCTTCTGACGCGTCTCTGTCTTCCCAAGCCCGCGTCCCCTCACTCGCGACCTCGCTTCTCAGCAGGAGGGCCGCGATGGAGGTCCCGCCCCGACTCTCCCATGTGCCGCNAGGGACTGTGGCGTTGCTCGGGATTCTGACCCCAGGACTGCTCGCCCCGTCGTCGTTTCTCTTCTGACGCGTCTCTGTCTTCCCAAGCCCGCGTCCCCTCACTCGCGACCTCGCTTCTCAGCAGGAGGGCCGCGATGGAGGTCCCGCCCCGCCTCTCCCATGTGCCGCCGCCATTGTTCCCCTCCGCGCCCGCTACTTTAGCCTCCCGCAGCCTCTCCCATTGGCGGCCGCGGCCGCCGCGGCAGCTCGCCCCGCTCCTCCCTTCGCTGGCTGCCAGCTCCGCCCGGCAGGGGGCGCGCCGGGCCCAGCGCCACGTCACCGCCCAGCAGCCCTCCCGATTGGCGGGCGGGGCGGCTATAAAGGGAGGGCGCAGGCGGCGCCCGGATCTCTTCCGCCGCCATTTTAAACCCAGCTCCATACAACGCTCCGCCGCCGCTGCTGCCGCGACTCGGTCTGCGCGCCAGCACCTTCCGGCCGACCACTCCGCCGCTATGGAAGACATGAACGAGTACAGCAACATAGAGGAATTCGCAGAGGGATCCAAGATCAACGCGAGCAAGAACCAGCAGGATGACGGGTACCGCACGCTTCTCGCCTCTCCCCTCCTCTCCCCTCCCCCAGCGCGCCGCACGCGCCCTTCGTCCCTCGGGAGCCGCGCGCTACCCTTCCCCACCTCACCGCCCCCATTCTTGCCCCGGGTCGATTCTCCTGCGTGTCCGCCGGACCCCACTAGATCGGAGGGAAGTAGGAGACGGACGGGGAGACTGGAGAGCCCCGCGGAAGGTGGGGGAAGGGCAGCGGGTTTGGAGGCGGAGGGCGGCGGCGTCCGGGGCCAGAGTGCGCAGGCGCCGCGTGGGGCCTGAGGGGGAGGGGCCGGGCCGGCCTCGCCGCACGCTGCAGCCGCCGCCGCCTCTTCGCTGTATCTGTTAGGGCTCCGGGCAGTTTTTCTGGGGAGGGTGTAGGGGGACCCTTGGTTTGGGAACCTGTAGGCGACTGGTGCCCAGATCTCCAGTATGCGTGATGACGAGTTCTTCAGGTGGAACGTTGACTTGACAGCTGAGGAAGACGGTGAACCTGAGTAGTGGGCATTCAGTTTAGAAAGTTGCATATTCCTAGTTCGGAACGGTTTTTTTAACGTGTTTGGTTGGCCTCGCTTAACTTTGCCTGGTGCAGTGTGGAGAGCAAAGATTTGGATAAGTGACCTTGATGGAATTTGGGGCTTTTTGTGGTCTTTGGTTCCTGTGTGTTTGTAAACAGATGACATTACTTGTACATGGGTACGAATTTCCCCGTGCTTATAGTTTGTAGTAAACGTAACTATAGAATGTAACCGTTTTAGCTACTGCTGTTTGTAAATAAACAACTTTTATTTCTAGTAAAATGTTTATTGGAGGCTTGAGCTGGGATACAAGCAAGAAAGATCTAACTGAATATTTGTCTCGATTTGGGGAAGTTGTGGACTGCACGATTAAAACAGATCCTGTTACTGGAAGATCACGAGGATTTGGATTTGTGCTTTTCAAGGATGCTGCTAGTGTTGATAAGGTATGAACCTGTTTGCATCGTGCTTTTTGTGTGCGTTTTGCAAGTCGTTCGGAGGGTTGGTTGTATGTTGTCAGATCATATAAATCTGTCTTCTAGGTTTTGGAACTGAAAGAACACAAACTGGATGGCAAATTGATAGACCCTAAAAGGGCCAAAGCTTTAAAAGGGAAGGAACCCCCCAAAAAAGTTTTCGTGGGTGGATTGAGCCCAGATACTTCGGAGGAACAAATTAAAGAATATTTTGGAGCCTTTGGAGAGGTGCGCTGTGCTTTTGTTTATGTGTATTCTCATTCGATACATTTATATAATGTTTTGTCTCTGGCCCAGTTCTTACAGAATAAAGAGTTCGGTCAGGGTGGAATTAAATCATTGCTCAAGTCCCTCCCTTATCACTGCTTTATGTGCCCCAATGGAAACTAGTATCTAAATTAATGGAAATTAATAGCTAATTTATTTCAGCAAAAAAGGTGGATGCTTTGGTGTGGTCAGGATTGGAGTGGCATTTGTGGGGTACAAGAGGCTGTTGAGGTTTTCCTCTCCACTCTAAATAAACGCTTTGTAGATAAAAGCCAGGTTACTCTAGTTTGATGTTGATAATGAAACAGTTTATACAGAAGTCAGTTCATGAGAGTAACATACTTTGTTGAAGCTTGTGAGTGACTTGTGTCATTCTAAAACATTCTGGTAGCTTTTTACCTTTACTGGGTGATCTTGAGTGTGCATCTTGATTTCAGATTGAAAATATTGAACTTCCTATGGATACAAAAACAAATGAGAGAAGAGGATTTTGCTTTATTACATATACAGACGAGGAGCCAGTAAAGAAATTGTTAGAAAGCAGATACCATCAAATTGGTTCTGGGAAGGTAAAGCCATTTGGATTCTATTCAGTGAACAGTGGAGTGGGTTTGTTTTATGGGTTTGTTTTTTTTTTTTTTTTTTTTAGGGAATTTCATAACCTATTTTGAGAAGGGGAAAAATGGCTTGACATTAGAACAGTGGTAACAATTTTGTCTTCTTTTTACCTTTTGTTTATAGTGTGAAATCAAAGTTGCACAACCCAAAGAGGTATATAGACAGCAACAGCAACAACAAAAGGGAGGAAGAGGTGCTGCAGCTGGTGGGCGAGGTGGTACTAGGGGGCGAGGCCGAGGTGAGACCTAATTCTAGGGAGATGACGCAATGGTTTAAGCTATCAACTGCTAAATATGAATAAGCCCATTGGAGAGTAGAGCCAAATTTAAACTGTTAGAACATGCAGAGTGCTCATTTTAGTCCATGGGTTTTTGTTTTATTGGTTTCACTTCTTCAAAGAATAGCCACTCTGACAGTGTCAGTGCTGATGGGAAAATAATACCATTGAATGTAATTAAGATTACATGATACACCTTGGCATGATAGGTTTTCTATGGCAGGAGTCCTTGTTCTAAACATGCTTGCTGTCTTGATTTTTTTTTATCCCCCATTAGATTTAGGAAGCCTGATACTGGCACAGTTGGACTTTATACACACACACACCCCTTTTTTTTATATAACTGTAGTGATACTTTCTTGACCAGATAGCACTGTAGATGTCCATTTGTCCTTTTTAAGATTTACAGAGTGAGGGACAGGAATGCATCATTTTATGTTAGGATTGGGGGTCAGAAGTTGTTTCCTAACGATCATTGTGCATTGTTTCAGGTCAGGGCCAAAACTGGAACCAAGGATTTAATAACTATTATGATCAAGGATATGGAAATTACAATAGTGCCTATGGTGGTGATCAAAACTATAGTGGCTATGGCGGCTATGATTATACTGGGTATAACTATGGGAACTATGGATATGGACAGGGATATGCAGACTACAGTGGTAAGAATATTTATTTAACTTCATAAACCAATGGTATTAAGATGCATCTCAATTCTGAGATTGTGTTATAGAAGTGTTTAGAGTTAAATTTTTGAGATGTAATAGTCACGGGGTTATACTGATTTAGTGACTCTGGTTATGAGCATTCTAGAATGTGGTATGTGCCTAATTTATAGTAACTTAAAATGTCTTAATTCTACTATTTGGCATGCAGAATTTTGTGTATCTAATAGCTTTTAAATATATAGCAAAACCATATCATTAAAAGCTAAGTGTAATTTTTTGTCTTTTCCACATAGGCCAACAGAGCACTTACGGCAAGGCATCCCGAGGGGGTGGCAATCACCAAAACAATTACCAGCCATATTAAAGGGGACACTGCAGAAAACAGGTGTGTATCAGAGTTCAAGAAACCAGTGGAAATGTCTAATTTAATTTAAAGATCAATAGACAAATGAAAATGAGTAAAAACAAAATACCACGTAGCGTGTTTTTACTAAATTGTTAAATTTTTACTTGCTTTATGAGCCTGTTTTGCCTAAAGTGTCTATAGATCTTTAACTTTAAAGTTTTATCTCACTTTCTTTAGTAATAACAGAAAAACTTAAGAGTTTTTCTGTTTGCTTTGTGTACCAGGTGGTCTAGAGGAATAATTAAACTTTTTAGAACTATTAACAGGTAAAGTACTGAAATGGGTACAACTTAAGGAAAACAAGAATGTTGTCTTCTAACTCTGACATTATACCTTGTTTGTACCCGCCAGCGGGAACTTCATTGCAGGCCGTGTGTCACCCTGACCACGTCTATCTCTGGGGGTCGCACGTTGCGGGCAGAGCGCAAGGCATACACCAGAAAACGCTGTCCTGTGGTATGGTCTCTTCCAACTTCATGTACCAGCGTAAAGATTAAAGTGGAAAACTTCAGACTTTGGCTTCTTTTTTAATCTTTTTGAAGATTAAGTGTCTAAACTTAACTTAAATGGTTTTTTACAGGAGTTAAAGTACATAAATGCCTTTTTACAGCTTAATCATTTTGGTCTTCTGTTTAGTGTTGTATTTCAATTGTGGAGCCTCATTTTAAGTGTTCATTCTTTAAGATTTAATGCTTGCTTTTTCTTTTTATAGCTAATAGTGAAATCTACAAACCAAAACAAGAACTTTAAAATCTGGGATTTAAATTAAAGATCATATGCACATAGCAATTTGTTGCCTTGAAATACAAGCGTGTTAGAAATTCGTGTTTGTAATCGAATTTTACATGGCTTACTAGAGACACTTCTAGTAAACCTTCCATCTAGCACAGTTCAATCTGTGAATATGAAAAGATTGTGTTCCCTGATTTTGTAAGTAAATTTTAATATCATATGGGAACTTCAAGGTGAGATGATGATGATTATAATTACCCAAACTGCATTTTGCCAATGAATTTGCATGTGATCTTTAATTGAAGAAAAGAATAAAGTGAGAACTTAATTCATGAAAGTGGACCTTAGAAGGCTTGCCGGAGTTGCACAGATCTAATTGCTATTTTGTTTTTGTTTTTAGGAAGAGATTGCTAAAGTAACCATCTTGCAGGAGGACATTGAAGATTGGTCTTCTGTTGATCTAAGATGATTATTTTGTAAAAGACTTTCTAGTGTACAAGACACAATTTGTGTCCAACTGTATATAGCCGCCAATTAGTTTTCTTTGTTTTTACTTTGTCTTTTGCTATCTGTGTTATGACTCTGTGGATTTGTGTTTATACAGACTTTATTTGTATGATTACATGTTAAACCTCAAATAAATGCTTCCTTATGTGATTGTTTTTCTGCGTCAGGTACTAAATAGCTCTGTAAAAGTGTAATTTTAAATCAGCAATAATTAACGCACAGTTTATTTTGTAGGGAGTCTTGCTCCATAGGAAGAGAAAACTGGTCCTTTATGAATAGCCAGCTACAGTGTCTGCTCTGTTCCCCTTGTTTGTTAGATGTATTCTATGCTCTTAAGACTTCATTTTCCTCTCTAACTGAGGCTTCCCTCGTAACCTTTAATGTTGTTTCCCCTCTGCCTATCTGGAGACATTGTCATGAAAGTTTCTGTGGCATAGTTATACTGTTGTGATTAGTGGGAGCTTTCTAGTAGACCATGAGTCTTGGGTTATATTTTGAAAAGTAAATTTTTAATGGCACAAAGCATGCTGGTAGCTCCTTTTATGAAGAAAATGTTTTGCTTTGTTCTTGTCTCTGGAAAGGCATTTTTTAGTGGTTTGTTTTATTCAGTGGTCTGCTAGAAAGAGCTTTGACTGATCATAATACCATAACTTTGTTTTCTTGATTAAAATGTCCAGATATACCCATTGTGGGTTGGGGGGGCTAAAACTGTGTTATAGGAGCTACAGGTTAAGAATATCAGATATAGTTAGATTTTATACAACAATTTGGGCAAATAGGTATGAAGTTATTAAAAGTTTGAACAAAAGTTAGATTAAAAGATTTGAAGCAGTAGCTGAGTAATTGTATTCTATTCTGTTGGTTTTATGTCACAGCAAGCACCAAACTGAATAAAATGTTTTCTCTTGGGGGCATTGTTAGGAAGCTGTACTGGGTGTTAGCTGTTAGATGGTGTGAGTTCTTAGAAGGCATGGGTAGTAAGTTTCAGTCATTTTTTTATGCGGCTAGTGCATGAGCTGAGTAGTTGAACACATTCACATTCAGACATAAAAGAATAATGGAGAAGGATAACCCTTGGTTCTTATGTAAATGCAAGTCTTAAGTGTGACCAAGTCATGTCTTTACAACACATCTTCCTGGTGCATTAAAAAGAAAATCTTTTCTCTAGATTTGGGAGGATATCCTAGATAAGTTCAAGTTTTGAATTTTACATTCAGTGTAGTTAACTGAGTTTAATGTTTTCGGTCTTGTTGCTTTGGTTTCATGTTCGCCATTAGGATTGGCATACATGTTTACTTGTGGAATAGTTCACCTCACCTTCAACCAAGTGTAAATTTTTTAATGCTAATGAACCTGCCTCTTGTTTTCTTTGGTGCCTGCAACTTCTTTATTCCAATGATTGTACTTGATGAGCTATCAAGTTATAATGCTTTTGGCCTTGTTTTGCTCCTGTTTTGCTATTTGACCTTAAACCTAAGCCAAGTACCAGTGTTGGCTATTGCAAGGGTTTGTTTATTCTTTCAACATGCAACCTTAGGAGACAGAAAGGAGATTTTCATTTTAAGTTATGTTGTCAAGTCAGTAGGTGCAGTGTCTTTAGGGTAGTAAATCTTGTAAGTTCAAGTATATGATTAGGTGACAAGTTGACATTTGAGATTGTCCTTTCCCTGATCAAAAATGAATAAAAGCTTTTTTTAAACAAAATCCATACTCTTCAGTCAAGTCTTGATATATACGATTTTGAAGAAATACACTACATCTAGAGATTGTCTGAGGTCTTTTAGAAAAATGAAGTACCTATGACAGACATAATTAGCCTGTTTTTCTTAAATATACTTCCTGAGTAGTTTTGACCAAGTTGTGTGTGTTGCTCCTTACCCTAAGAGACACCTTAATTTAACAGTTTTATTGCTCAGCATGTTAATATTTTGTAGTCTGAGATACATTTACATGATTAGGAGTTAAGATGTTTATTGAGATACTAACATGGGTAAACAGCATTTATTCCATTCTTCCATACATCTTTTTCATAATGGTGAAGGGAACTGGATCCTTTATCAAGATTTGATATGATGTCAACATAAGATGCTGTTTCACTAATTACATAATTGCATTTTTAATGCAGTTTTTAGTTACAGGAGGTAGAACTCTAATGGTGTGTTTCTACCATTTGGGTTTCTCCTACCTGTAATGCAAAATCAAGAAACGGCATTCTGTAAAAATAATTACCTCAGAATTTTCAACTTAACAGGGTTTTCCTGGTGACTCAGCTGGTAAAGAATCCGCTTGCAGTGCAGGAGACCTGGGTTCGATCCCTGGGTTGGGAAGATCCCCTGAAGAAAGGAAAGGCTACCCACTCCAGTATTCTGACCTGGAGAATTCCATGGACTGTATGTAGTCCATGGGGTTGCAAAGAGTCAGATACGACTGAGTGCCTTTCACTTCACTTTCAACTTAATAGAATTGCCATCTACTGTGGTTTCTATTTTTGTGGCTGCCCTGTTCTGCACATGACATTTAATTTAGATTTAATAATGTATTTTTGTCTTGAAATAGTAAAATTAGATGTGAGATTTCAGCAGTTATGGTTGAAGTGAAAATAGTTAATCACCTTTGCTCAACCACTGCATTTTATAAAATGTAGGAAAGAGTTTGCTGGTGTTCTGTGGATTTCAGGGAAATGCTGAACATTCTAAAGATTGAGTTTGTGTTACTTTAAATGGCAGTTAAATTTCTGACTTTGTCTACTCAGGAGGAGTAACCCTATTTGGGGAGATAGATCATAATTTCAGAGGGTTACAGGGTTTAGGTGTGATTGGGCAAGGAATATTCAGTGATCTCTGATTTCTTAAAGATAAAAATTGCAAGTAACGGTGCTTAAGGTTTTGGTTTATCAAAAAACAGCACATGGTAGAAAAAATGAGAAACACTGTACTACAGACAAACTCTCACACTGTTTAAATGCTTACCTCCTTTTGAGTGAGTGAGTGAAAGAGTCATGTCCAATTCTTTGCGACCCCATGGACTGTAGCCTACAGCGCTCTTCCGTCCATGGGATTTTCCAGGCCAGAATACTGGAGTGGGTAGCCTCTCCCTTCTCCAGGGGATCTTCCCAACCCAGGGATCAAACCTGGGTCTCCTGCATTGTAGGAAGCTTTACCATCTGAGCCACCAGGGAGATGGCTGGAAGTAACCACTGGGCTAGCAGGTAATTACCTCCTTTTGAGACTGACCAAAAATGAGTTCTCTTCAGACAACGGAAGAAATAAATGTTGATACATAAACACTTCTGAAAAAGATAACACTTGTAATTGACTTGTGGAATCTTAGTTCCCTGACCAGGATTGAACCCAGATCCCAAACAGCTGAACAGTAACCATGGAAAGAAAGTAAAAGTGAAAGTAGAGTTGCTCAGTTGGGTCCAACTCTTTGTGACCCCATGGACTATAACCTACAACATTCCAGTAAATGGGATTTTCCAGGCAAGAGTAACGAGTGGGTTGCCATTTCCTTCTCCAGGAGATCTTCCCAACCCAGGGATCAAACCTGGGTCTCCTGCATTGTAGGCAGATGCTTTACCATCTGAGCCACCAGGGAAGATGGCTGGAAGTAACCACTAGGCTGGCATGTAATTGCCAGTATTTGTTGTTGATGAGGTTGCCCAAGGGCAGTTTCTTTAGAAGTATCTACTCAAATTGTGTTGGCTGGTGAATATATACACAGGGTGGTGGAAGAGACAGGAATGCCCAGCTCTGCCTGCAAAATAACCTCTGGAAAAGAAACCCCTGATTCTTCAAGTTGAAGGAGTTAGCTACTAGAAAATTAACTCTTCGTTTGGGATCTATTACAGTCCTATCAGGCATCTCTTGAGGCTTAGGTTCAGTGTTTAGGAGTGATCTTACTAAAGTTGGTGCCAAGATCTTTCATAAGAAAGCAGGATTTTATTACAGTTGATTTATTCTGATGGAACGGGCCTAGATAAACTAGAGCAACTACTTGCTCCAGTGAGAGAGCTGTCCTATGGGATTGACGGATTACTTAGGTTGCCTTTGAACCGAGACATTTGATACATAGAAGAACTTTGTAGGCCATACAGAGGGGCCAAGAGAGGGTGCGTCCGTGAAGACTAACAGCCTAATTCCAGTATTTTTTATTACCAGGAAAGCCTTCTCATGGCCTATATGTTGAATGGCTTATGTGTCACATACTGCTTTCATTATGTGGTGACATTTCTATTAAAGCCATATGGCTGTCAGAACATGTACAGTGATACTCAGCATTATGCCATCAATTTATTGATATCAGGTAAAATCAAAAAAAAAGTTTCCATTAGCTTTTACATGTATATTTTAATATGTGATTTTTTTTCAACCAAGATTTTTAAAAATTATTTTTGGTGGCACTAGGTTTGTCGCTGCCTGAGGGTTTTCACTACTTGCAGTGAGTGGGGGCTGCTCTTCACTCACCAGTGAGTGGTGCAGACCTGTCGTTATGGTGGCTTGTCTTGCTGTAGAGTACAGACTCTGGGAGTGTCAGCTTAGGAGTTGTGGCTAAGGAGTTTAGTGGCGCTGTGGCATGTGTTATCTTCCCAAACCAGGGATTGAACCCTGCCTCTGCAGGCAGATTCTTAACTACTGGACCACCAGGGAAGTCCTCATGTGACTTATGTGAGACTTTTAAAATACTAGAAATAAGACTTACCTGCTGGCCCAGTGGTAAGAATCTGCCTGCCAATGCAGGGGGCAATGGTTTGATTACTGGTTTGGGAAGATTCCATGTGCAGGGGAGCAACTTCTGAAGCCTGCACGCTCTGTGGCCAACAAACAACAGATAAGGAGCCCTTGTGCCACAACTGCTGAAGCCTACATGCCCTAGAGCCAGCAAGTTGCAAAAAGCCAGCAGCAAACTTGCATGCTACAGCTGCCAAAGCCCCTGCACCCTAAAGCCCAAACGCCAAAACAAGACACCACAACTAGAGAGTAGCCTCTGTTCACTGCCTGAGTGCAGCAACGAAGAGCCAGCATAACTAAAAACAGTTATGAAGCAGTGTGTATATGTAAAAAAGATTTTTTTAATAAGATACTGAAAACAAGTCCAATTTTTGCTACTCTCTGGGACTTAAGAACTATATACTCAGTACATCATTGGAGATAGGAAAGAGAAAAGTCACTTTTTTAGCATGTAATTTTTTATAATTTGGAAAAATGATAAAATATTTGTACAGATACAATTATAATTTTAAAAAGTTAAGCATTTGAATGACCAGAAATAAACAGACCCCCAAATTACACCTTTGATCTCATTTTAAATCTTTTTTTTTCATATATATATATATATTTAGTTACAATTATGTAAAAATAGGACTTAGAGCCTGTCATAACTAAGAGTAACTTCACATGAATAACTTAACATATTCCTTCTTGTGTGTAGGCGGTGGAGGGGTGGGGGGGGCATAGTCGTACCACTCTTAGTTCCCTGATGGCCAGAGATCAAACCCATGCCCCCTGCATTGGCACCAGAGTCTGAACCACTGACTGCCATTCTCAACCAGGAAATAATACAGGCATTAATTGCTGTTCTCTTGACAACTTCATGGGAAAATATGGAGACTCTTAGTATAACTTAAGAGCAACCATCACAGCTGAACTCCATTTAGGAGTTGCCATAGGAAAGAAGAAAAAGCACTATGTGAAGATGTCAGTTTGTCAAAATTATTCTAAATCACTGCTAAGATCATACCCTATTCTTTTTTGATTTTGCGATACATAGTTACATTTCTGTGCATTAGTGCACTCCTACCTATAGTGTAAACAGTATCCAGATATATATGACTTCATGAGATATAAAAGGCATTCAGGCATACCTTGGAAATACTACAAGTACTGTTTCAGATTATCTCAAGCAATAAGGTGAGTCACACAAATTCTTTGGTTTCCCAGTGAATATGAAACTTATGTTTACACTATAGTCAACTAAGTGTGTAATAGCATTATGTCTAAAAAATGTGTACCCCTTAATTTAAAAATACTGCTAAAAACTCTAACCATCATCTGAGTCTTCAGCAAGTAGTCTCCTGCTGGAGGGTTTTGCCTCAATGTTGATGCTGCTGACTGATCAGGGTGGTGGTCGTTGAAGGCTGGGGACAGAAATGAGGTTTCCCATATTGAATGATTTTTCCTTTCATGATCAATTTCTCTATAGCTCTTAATGCTATTTAATATCATTTAGAGAGTCCCTTGGACTGCAAGGAGATCCAACCAGTCCATTCTGAAGGAGATCAACCCTGGGATTTCTTTGGAAGGAATGATGCTAAAGCTGAAATTCCAGTACTTTGGCCACCTCATGCGAAGAGTTGACTCATTGGAAAAGACTCTGATGCTGGGAGGGATTGGGGGCAGGAGGAGAAGGGACGACAGAGGATGAGATGGCTGGATGGCATCACCGACTCGGACGTGAGTCTGAGTGACTCCGGGAGTTGGTGATGGACAGGGAGACCTGGCGTGTTGCGGTTCATGGGGTTGCAAAGAGTTGGACATGACTGAGCAACTGAACTGAACTCAGTAGAACTTCAGAATTGGAGTCAGTCCTCTCCAGTTCTGCCACTGCTTTACCAACTAGTTCAGTTCAGTCGCTCAGTCGTGTCCGACTCTTTGCGACCCCATGAATCGTAGCATGCCAGGCCTCCCTGTTCATCACCATCTCCCGGAGTTCACTCAAACTCAACGTCCATCGAGTCCGTGATGCCATCCAGCCATCTCATCCACAGTCGTCCCCTTCTCCTCCTGCCCCCAATCCCTCCCAGCATCAGAGTCTTTTCCAATGAGTCAACTCTTCGCATGAGGTAGCCAAAGTACTGGAGTTTCAGCTTCAGCATCATTCCTTCCAAAGAAATCCCAGGGCTGATCTCCTTCAGAATGGACTGGTTGGATCTCCTTGCAGCCCAAGGAACTCTCAAGAGTCTTCTCCAACACCACAGTTCAAAACCATCAATTCTTCGGTGCTCAGCCTTCTTCACAGTCCAACTCTCACATCCATACATGACCACAGGAAAAACCATAGCCTTGACTAGACAGACCTTAGTCAGCAAAGTAATGTCTCTGCTTTTGAATGTGCTATCTAGGTTGGACATAACTTTTCTTCCAAGGAGTAAGCGTCTTTTAATTTCATGGCTGCAGTCACCATCTGCAGTGATTTTGGAGCCC
>SJYT01060942.1:129033-154988 GCA_006410635.1 Cephalophus harveyi
AAAACAATACCCAGTTGTGCATGTGACTGGTGATAGAAGCAAGATCCAATGCTGTAAAGAGCAATACTGCATAGGAACCTGGAATGTCAGGTCCATGAATCAAGGCAAATTGGAAGTGGTCAAACAAGAGATGACAAGGGTGAACGTCGACATTCTAGGAATCAGCGAACTAAAATGGACTGGAATGGGTGAATTTAACTCAGATGACCATTATATCTACTACTGTGGGCAGGAATCCCTCAGAAGAAATGGAGTAGCCATCATGGTCAACAAAAGAGTCCGAAATGCAGTACTTGGATGCAATCTCAAAAATGACAGAATGATCTCTGTTTATGTCATATTCTAAATTTTTTGACTTCACAGAATCTTCAGGAGTAGTTTACATCTCAAGAAACCACTTTCTTTGTTCGTCTGTTAAGAAGCAATTCTTCTGTTTTACTATGACACTGCAGTATTTCAGACATATCCTCAGAGTTCACTTCTAATTTTCTCTTGCCATTTCCACCATATCTCCCAGCTGAAGTCATGAACCCCTCAAAGTCATCCATGAGAGCTGGAATCAACTTCTTGCAAACTCGCATCTGACATTTTGACCTCATGAAGCACAAATGTTCTTTAATGGCATCCAGAATGGTGGATCTTCTTGACAAGGTTTTCAATTGACTTTCCCCAGATCCATCAGAGGAATCACAAAGCATGACAGCTATAGCCTTACGAGGATGGACATTGCAGGGACTGATGCTGAAGCTGAAGCTCCAATCCTTTGGCCACCTGATACAAAGAGCCAACTCATTGGAAAAGACCCTGATACTGGGAAAGATTGAGGGCAGGAGGAGAAGGGGACGACAGGGGATGAGATGATTGGATGGCATTGCTGACTCGATGGACGTGAGTTTGAACAAGCTCCAGGAGATAGTGAAGGACAGGGAGGCCTGGGATGCTGCAGCCCATAGATTTCCAAAGAGTCAGACACCACTGAGTGACTGAACAATAGCCTTACCAAATGGCTTTCTTCAGTAAAGCTTGAAATTGAAACTACTCCTTGATCCATGGGCTGCAGAATGGGTGCTGTGTTAGCAGTCATGAAAATAGCAATTATCTCATTGTGCATCTCCATCAGAGCTCCTCAGTGCATTGTCAATGAGCAGTAATATTTTGAAAGGAATCATCCCTTCTGAGGAGTAGTTCTCTCAACAGTGGACTTAAAATAGGAAACCATGTTGTCAATAGATGTGCTATCCTCCAGGCTGTGGCTGTTTATAGATCACGGGAGATGGCTTCTTTCCTTAAACATCAAGAACCAGCCTCTGCTGGCTTCAAACTTTTTTCCTGCAGCTTCCTCACCTCTCTTGACCTTCAGGGAATGGAAGAGACTTAGGACTTTGCTCTGGAGTAGGCTCTGGCTTGAGAGACTCTTGTGGCTGGTTTGGTCTTCTGTCCAGACCACTCAGATTTTCTCCGTAACAACAGCAAGGTTGTTTGGCTTTCTTATCATTTATGTGTTCACTGGAGTAGACTTCTAATTTTCCCCAAGAACTTTTCCTTTGCATTCACAACTTCGCTGTGTGATGCAAGAGGTGCACTATTAAAGCCTATCTCAGTTTTGGACATGCCTTCCTCGTAAAGCTTAATCATGTTTAGCTTTTGGTTTAAACTGAGAGATGCGTAACTCTTGATTTCACCTGAACACTTAGAGGCTACTGTAGGGTTGTTAACTAGCCAATACTGTTGTGTCTCAAACAGCAGAGAGGCCTAAGGAGAGGGAGAGAGGTGGGGGACTAGATAGTCAGTGGCTCAATCAGAACACACACTTTAGGACTCCCCTGGTGGTCCAGTGGTTAAGAATCTGCCTGCCAATGCAGGCAACACGGGTTTGATCCCTGGTCCTGGAAGATTCCACCACAACTGCTGAAGCCCACGTGTCCTAGAGCCCATGCTCCACAGTAAGAGAAGCCACAGTAATGAGAAACCCATGTACAGCAAGAAAGACCCAGTGCAGCTAAAACTTAATTATTGAAAAAAAAAAAAAAACACACACACACATTTATTGATTGCATTCTTAAATGGGCATGGTTCCCAATGCCCAAAACAATTACAATTTTTAAATTGAGGAACACTGTTGGCAGATCACCATAACAAATATGAAAGTAATTTTAAAAGTTTTATATCTTTTGACAATTACCAAAATGTGATGCAGAGACACTAAGTGAGCAAATGCTATTGGAAAAATGATACCAATAGTTGTTCAATACAGGGTTGCCACAAACTCCATTAAAAAAGAAAAAAGGATTAATAACATCTGGAAAAACACAAGTGCAATAAAATGAGACATTCATGTATAATTTTTCAAAAAGTTTTCACTTGCCTCTGGATTCAGCAACTATGGCCTAAATAGTGCAATCCTAAAGAAAATTAAGCAGGATAAAAAAAAAATTTAAGTCTTCTTAAGAGAATTAGGATCATGGCATCTAGTTCCATCATTTCCTAGCAAATAGATGGGAAAAAAATGAAAACAGTGGCAGATTTTATTTTCCTGGGCTCCAAAATCACTGTGGACGGTGACTGCAGCCATGAAATTAAAAGAAGCTTGCACATTGGAAGAAAAACTATGACAGACAAACCCAGTTCAGTTCAGTAGACTGCAGCCTACCAGGCTCCTCCGTCCATGGGATTTTCCAGGCAAGAGTACTGGAGTGGGTTGCCGTTGCCTTCTCCAGGGATCTTCCCGACCCAGGGATCGAACCCAGGTCTCCCACATTGTAGACAGACACTTTACCATCTGAACCACCAGGGAAATCCGTCTAGTCAAATCTGTGGTCTTTCCAGTAGTCCTGTACCAGTCTTTCCAGTCAGTCATAAAGAAGGCTGAATGCTGAAGAATTGATACTTTTGAACTGTGGTGTTGGAGAAGACTCTTGAGAGTCCCTTGGACAGCAAGGAGTTCACACCAGTCCTAAAGGAAATGAACCCTGAATATTCATTGGAAGGACTGATGCTGAAGCTGAAGCTCCAGTACTTTTGGCCATCTGATGTGAAGAGGTAACTCACTGGAAAAGACCCTGATGCTGAGAAAGATTGAAGGCAGGAGAAGGGGATGACAGAGGATGAGATGGTTGGATGGCATCACCGACTCAATGGACATGAATTTGAGCAAACTCTGGAAGATAGTGGAGGACAGGGAAGCTTGGTATGCTGCAATCCATGAGGTCTCAAAGAGTCAGAAACGACTGAGCGACTGAATAACAATAGAACTGGAAGAGTTGAAAAGGTAACAGGAGATTTACCTGGCCAAAATCTGACAGAAGATTAAAACCTAGAGAAACAAACATACCATTCAAATCTGGGTTTGATGGCCTCACTGGACTAAGGGCACAGAAGCCAAAAATGTAGGTCCAATCCCCAGTAGAGACTCTGATACCCCATTGCTCCATTAAACTAAGGGCTTGCAAAGGGCTACACTTTTCAGGCGAGGGATAACCTAGGTTCCTCATCTGGGTGGTTAAGTCAGCTTCAATCTCAGAATTTAGATTAAGATAGTGCTAGGAAAAGTACTCTTGCCTGGAAAATCCCATAGACGGAAGAGCCTGGAAGGCTCTTGGGGTCCCAAAGAGTCAGACACGACTGAGCAACTTCACTTTCACTTTTCACTTTCATGCATTGGAGAAGGAAATGGCAACCCACTCCAGTGTTCTTGCCTGGAGAATCCCAGGGACGAGGGAGCCTGGTGAGCTGTCGTCTATGGGGTCGCACAGAATTGGACAGGACTGAAGCGACTTAGCAGCAGCAGCAGCAGGAAAAGTAATGGAGAAGGCAATGGCACCCCACTCCAGTACTCTTGCCCAGAAAATCTCATGGACGGAGGAGCCTGGAAGGCGGCAGTCCATGGGGTGCCTGACAGTTGGACACGACTGAGCGACTTCACTTTCACTTTTCACTTTCATGCATTAGAGAAGGAAATGGCAACCCACTCCAGTGTTCTTGCCTGGAGAATCCCAGGGATGGGGGAGCCTGGTGCTGGTGGGCTGCTGTCTATGGGGTTGCACAGAGTTGGACACGACTGAAGCGACTTAGCAGCAGCAGCAGAAAAAGTAAAGGGCTTCAAGAGCTTGAAAGAATCAAATGAAAATCATTGTTTCATCCTAGGTTTCTGATTGTTTCTACAAATATTTATTCAAACATGCTGCTGCTGCTGCTGCTAAGTCGCTTCAGTCGTGTCCGACTCTGTGTGACCCCATAGACGGCAGCCCACCAGACTCCGCTGTCCCTGGAATTCTCCAGGCAAGAACACTGGAGTGGGTTGCCATTTCCTTCTCCAATGCATGAAAGTGAAAAGTGAAAGTGAGGTTGCCCAGTCGTGTCCGACTCTTCGCGACCCCATGGACTGGAGCCTACCAGGCTCCTCTGTACATGGGATTTTCCAGGCAAGAGTACTGGAGTGGGGTGCCATCACCTTCTCTGTATTCAAACATAATGACCCATAAATAAAACCAGAACAAGTGAGACTCAGCCCACACAGTGTACAATTCCAGGAAGCATCAGGCCTCCATGCTTATCATGTTGAAATAATATATAAGCTTGAAAATACCTCCAGGGAAGAGGAAACTATAAAAACACGACAGTAGATATGATAAAGAGTCAAACAGGACTTACACAAATAAAACAGCACAATAAATGAAATTAAAAGCAAAAGATAGGTGGGTCTAACCACAGATTGGGCACAACTTAAGAATACAGAACTGAAGGATGAATAAGAAGTAACAATCCAAAATGTAATATGGAAAGACAAAAACAAGAAAATTGCCTTAGAGAACCAGTGACATTAAGGATACAGTGGATAGATATAACGTGTTTAATTGGAAGTTTAGAATATGAGGCAATATGGAGCTTCCCTGGTGGCTCAGTGGTAAAGAATCCACCTGCCAATGTAGAAAACGTGGGTTCAAGCCCTGATCTGGGAAGATCCTATATGCCTCAGAGCAACTAAGCCGATGTGCCACAACTATTGAGCCCGCGATCTAAAGCCTTGAAGCCACAACTACCAAAGCCCGTGTGCCCTAGAGCCCTTGCTCTGCAGCAAGAGAAGCCACCACAACGAAAAGCCTGCTCAGTGCAACTAGAGAGTATTCCCTGCTCACCGGAAACTACAGGAAAGCCCATGCAGCAACAAAGACCCAGCACAGAATAAAAGGCAATGAAGAGATAAATGGCTGACATTTTTTATTAGAAGCTTTGGAAGACAATCTACTGACTCAGTATACCAACAAACTGTAAGTAACAAAAAATACTGAGAAATCTTTACAAAGACGCATCATGGTGAAACCAAAATATTCAGCCACAAAGAGAAAATCCTTAATATGGCTACATCTAGATCCAACCACCAGTAAGCAGGAAATACGAGAAATAGAGACACATGTTAAACTACCATGAGGATGCAATGATCCACATCTAGATTGTGGGAAATTCAGCTATTAGAATGTCCCACATCTTCAAAAAATAAATGACATAAATAATTGGGGAGTGGAGGTGGTTCAACTATAAAAGACTTATGGTAATCAATATATATTATGGTAAGCAAGCATTTGGGTGTTAGTTATAAAAAGGTCTTGTAGGTCTTCATAGAACCGTTCAGCTTCTTCAGTGTTACTGGTTGGGGCATAGGCTTGGATTACTGTGATATTGAATGGTTTGCCTTGGAAACGAACAGAGATCATTCTGTCATTTTTGAGATTGCATCCAAGTACTGCATTTCAGACTCTTTTGTTGACCATGATGGCTACTCCATTTCTTCTGAGGGATTCCTGCCCGCAGTAGTAGATATAATGGTCATCTGAGTTAAATTCACCCATTCCAGTCCATTTTAGTTTGCTGATTCCTAGAATGTCGATGTTCACTCTTGCCATCTCCTGTTTGACCACTTCCAATTTGTCTTGATTCATAGACCTGACATTCCAGGTTCCTATGCAATATTGCTCTTTACGGCATCAGACTTTGCCATCACCAGATGGTCAACACCGAAATCAGATTGATTATATTCTCTGTAACAAAAGATGGAGAAGCTCTATACAGTCAACAAAAACAAGACCAGAAGCTGACTGTGGCTCAGATCATGAACTCCTTATTACCAAATTCAGACTCAAATTGAAGAAAGTAGGGAAAACAGACTCTTTTGTTGACCATGATGGCTACTCCATTTCTTCTGAGGGATTCCTGCCCGCAGTAGTAGATATAATGGTCATCTGAGTTAAATTCACCCATTCCAGTCCATTTTAGTTTGCTGATTCCTAGAATGTCAACGTTCACTCTTGCCATCTCTTGTTTGACCACTTCCAATTTGCCTTGATTCATGGACCTGACATTCCAGGTTCCTGTACAATATTTCTCTTTATAGCATTGGACCTTGCTTCTATCACCAGTCACATCCATAGCTGGGTATTGTTTTTGCTTTGGCTCATCCCCTCATTCTTTCTTGAGTTATTTCTCCACTGATCTCCAGTAATGTTTTAGGCACCTACTGACCTGGGGAGTTCCTCTTTCAGTATCCTATCATTTGATAGGGGAAGGTGATTATCAAAGCTCAGAATTCTTGTTCTTAACAGATAAGAATATGTGGATAGTGCCCTTCAAGGATTCTTCATAGTTGTAGTCATTATCTAGATATTTAAGAGCTGGATGCTGCAGATGATAAAATGCAGGGTAGACACATGAAGGGATTGGCTTAAGGACATAAATTTCCATGGCAAAGCTAGTATAAAAGTCTCCTGACTTATTAACCCATGATTTCCCACCCAGCCTGGAGTCATACAGAGCAGTTTAAATCTCAACTCAGCTACTTACTAGTTTTGTAACTAGTAGTGTGCTTATTAATGTTCAGCAACCAGCTTTTAGGGGGGAGGGTACCCTGGCTTGTAGTGCTTGCTAAATTGCATAGTGTAAAGACTTTTATGGTGGCCAATTTTAAGCTACCATGTGATGACACTGGATACAAAGTTGGGGGAGATGTACACAATTAGTTCTCAGAGGCCAGTGTCTGTCAGGTCCAACACGTCGCCGCCTCTACCCTTTCAAAACCTCTTTTTTCTATGCCCTCTTCTACTACATAGATGTGTTTATATCTAGTCAATGATGTTTTATAAGGATTAATGTTATGACACATAATTGCCTAAAACTAGTTACTACTATCATCATTAATACCAAGGAAAGCTAAAAATTAAAATGATATAAAACAGATAAATTTATCATTGATATTTGTATTTGTTAGGTCTTTTTTTTAGTCCATTTTCTTTCATTTATTTCTTTTTTAAATATGCAGGATTATATCTTAGTTTCACATCTCACTTTTTTTTTTTGGTTGCACTGCCTGTGGAGTATGGGATTGTGGTTCCCCAACCAGGGATCAAACCCAGGCCCCTTGCGCTTGAAGCACAGAGTGCTAACCACTGGACTGCCAGGGAATTCCCTGTTAGATTGTGAAGTATAAATTATAGCTAATGCTACTTACTAAAATATTTGAGGAAAAAGTTTTGTGGGTGAGGGAAAAAAGCAATATAAATTATACTAAACAACTCTGTGCTTCCCTGTACAGGGAATACACTTGAACTACTCTGTAGCTCAGATGGTGAAGAACTGCCTGCAAATCAGGAGACCAGCATTTGATTTCTGGGTCAGAAAGATCCTCTGGAGAAGGGAATAGCAATCCATTCCAGTATTCTTGCCTGGAGAATCCCATGGACAGAGAAAGCTGGCAGGCTACAGTCCATGGGGTCGCAAAGAGTAGGAGATGACTGAGAATGACTAACACTCACAAACAACAACAATGTCTACAATTTCTCATTCAATCAGCTGAGAGGCTAAGAGTGTGTTATCTAAACTGGCCACTCCTTTCAGGAGTTACACCCAGCTTAAGTCTACTTCCTGGAGAAGGAAATGGCAACCCATTCCAGTATTCTTGCCTGGAAAATCCCATGGACGGAGAGGCCTGGTAGGCTACAGTCCATGGGGTCGCAAAAAGTTGGACACGACTGAGCGATTTCACTTTCACGTTAAGTCTACTAGTGTCTGGAATACATAATTTAACAATTGTGAATGTCACTAGAGGCTAGAGTGTGTTATCTAAACTGGCCACTCCTTTCAGGAGCTACACCCAGCTTAAGTCTACTTCCTGGAGAAGGAAATGGCAACCCACTCCAGTATTCTTGCCTGGAAAATCCCATGGACGGAGAGGCCTGGTAGGCTACAGTCCATGGGGTCGCAAAAAGTCGGACACGACTGAGCGATTTCACTTTCACGTTAAGTCTACTAGTGTCTGGAATACATAATTTAACAATTGTGAATGTCACTTTGTAGACTGTTCATTAACAGTTTACATTTACGTTTCCATAAAGGATATAACTGGAGAAGGAAATGGGAACCCACTCCAGTGTTCTTGCCTGGAGAATCCCAGGGACAGAGGAGCCTGGTGGGTTGCGTTCTATGGGGCAGCACAGAGTCAGACACGACTGCAGTGACTTAGCAGCAGCAGCAAAGCATATAACAGTAGACTTATAACAGTATTCTTGTTTCTGAGATCAAGTGCTAGCAAATATCAGGTTGTCACTATTTGCGGGATTTCCAGTGAAGCCAAACCAGTTTGTATTATAGCAACTGGGAATAATTACCTCAAAATATCAAGAAAGATATAAGACTCTTTTTCATCACTGTCATGAGATGAAAATACCAAGAGGCATCAAACAAATGTAGGGCATGTTGCAAAACTTGTTGTTGTGTTAATAGAAGCTATTATGTGAACATTATATCAGTGATTAGAAAATTGTTAACATTCATAAAGAGCATGAGAGTTCCCCTTAGGGATTTGCTTGTGTTTTATAAGCATGTTTTGCATAGAAGCAAGTAAGGCACGAGGTCTTTAACAGTTGGGCACACCCAATAGGAATCCTATTCATCTTCCCTTCCTCAGGAGCTGGATGAGAGGAACTGTTCACTAGCTCCTCTCACTAAGTGTTACTTCTTTCTTTAGCACTGTGGAATTTGGCTTTATCCACATCCTAGGAACCTTCCTCCACCTTTATTTATTGTACATAAACTTTGATTAGATTGCATTTAGGGAAAGCAGTAAAAAGGAGTCTAGCAGAGCTAAAAAGATGATACAAAGAATATGAGAGAGATGTTGGCCCAGGAAGGAATCTTATTCATCAAAATGTTTTCTGAGAGGACAGAAGTGTTCATCCAATTGCCTGAATTGTGTACACTGGCATTTCTTCTAAGTGCAATATTTGTTTCATGTACACAATCCTGCTTGCAACTTGTTATCCATGCTTTGGGCATGATTTCAACATGAGTTCAAAGAAGAAAATGTACCAAGGCAAAAAGAAGATATGAGGGAATGTGATGATTCAAAGGGAAGGTTTCTATGAAGTAGAATGTAAAGTTGGCCTCTTCCTTTTGGGAAGAAAAATATTACGGAAATTCTACTCAAGAATTGGTTAGTAAGGAAAAGTGGCTTTTTTTCTTTAATAAAATATATATTTGAAGGTATACAACATGCTATTTTGAAATACAAATATACATAGAGAAATGATTGCTTCAGTCAAGTTAATTAACACATGCTTCTCACACAGTTACCATTTTGTATATGTGTGGTAAGAGCACCTGAGATGTAATTTCTTGGCAAATTCCCAGTATTCACTGCAATATTATTAGCGATAGTCCTCATGCCATACTCTAGATTTCTAGACTTACTCATTCTACATGACTGAAGCTTTGTACCGTTTGACCAACTTCTCCCCATTTTCTTCAATGCCATAGACCTGCTAACCACTATTATACTCTCTGGTTCTATGAGTTTAGACTCTAAATATAAGAGAGATTATGTAGTCTTTTTCCTTTTGTCTCTGATTTTTTTCACTTAAAATGATGTTCTCTAAATTTAAATATATTGCCACAAATGGCAGTATCTTCCTTATTAAGACTGACTAATATTTCATTGTATTTGTGTGTTATGGTGTCTGTGTTTGTTTATGTGTTTGTATTTTATCTCAATTTCTTTATCTATTCATCCATCAATGGACACACACACAAAAACCCTGTTAGTGGGGATGTAAATTGGTAGAGCCATTATGGAAAATCATATGAGATTCCTCAAAAAATTAAAAATAAAATCACTATATGATCCAGCATTATCATTTCTGGGTATATATCCAAAGTAACTGAAGTAAGTGCCTCAAGGAGATATAAGTGCTACCATGGTTCATGGCAGCATTATTCACAAAAGCTAAGATATGGCAAAGTGGCCTTTTGACTGGTCTCTTCAAAATGCTTCTCAAATGAAAAGAGCTATTTTTACCAACTTTTTGTGAGAATTGGAGGGAAGTATTATTACATGAGAAAAGAAAGAAAAAAAATAAAGGAGCCAGGTGCCGTGCCTCAGTCTGCATTTCCAGCCAGTGGGATCTACATACTCACAGAAGGATGCTTGCTGTCAGGTTCCTCAGGCATAGTCGCTAAAACCAAAACCCCAAACCTCTACTTGCTCTCTTTTTTACCCTCTTGTTCTCTTCCTTTGGGGGCTGAACCCCTCCTCCTGCTTCCCACAGCATGCAGAGGGTCATCCCAGCCGCCTCGGGCATCCTCCAATGAGCAGAGCAACAGGCCTGGCTCTCTGTCATGCCCCATCTCTCGCAGCCTCTCAGAGGCCTGCAGGGAAACAGCCCAGCTGGCAGGAGTGTGGGTTGCTGTCTGCCTCACTGTGGTGTGTCTCCTCACAAACTGGCCAGAGGCTGTCATCTGCGAGGAGATGGAGCAGGGCCAACAATTTCAATTCACAGTCGACTCTTCTCTGCCCAGCAAGGTCGAGAAATCACGAAGCAGTTTTCCCTTAGTAGTTCTCATTTTTGGTAGAGGCACATCCTTTGTGTTTTCAGGTCAGGAAACTCAGAGTTGAACTCTATAATCGACTCCATGCACACCTGGAGTCGTGTTACCACCGTGCGCTGATCATGGAGCACCTCCATGTGCTGGGTGTCAGGTGTGGGGATACAACTTACGGAAAATCCAGCCCTGGCTCTCAAGCTGCAGCTCACGGTCTAGCATGGAAACAAGTCTATTGCTCAGAGCTTGGTAGCTTGAGTGCAGAGTGTATAATAGGAGCATGGAAGAACATTTAGAAAAACCTCTGGCCTGCAAGAGGTCACAGAGCAAGTGTGGCCTGTAACCTGCTCCCTTGGCTCATGTTCCCACATACCATTACTCTCTCTGTGACTGTCTTCTTTTCTGATTAGCACTTTGTCCTGTTCTTCCCTGTGCTCGTTTCAGTCTCAGGCAGGCACTGTCCACAGGAGAGCCCCATGAACTCTGGGCTGGCAACCTCAGCAGTACAAGAGCCAGTGTTTACCCAAGTCCCAGAGAAGTCCCAAACTCTGACTAGACCCAGGGGTCACAGCCTGCCTGGAAAAGACTTGAGGCCAGGGCATATACTAATTAGTCAGGTTTGGGCCACTCTTACCTCAGTATAGAGGTGAGATGTTTCTATAGGGTGGCAAATATAAAAACTGTACACTGCTTGTACTAAGCTCTGGGTTCTATTTCTCTATGCATTAGATCGGGTAAATGCTCTTTGGGATAGTTTAGGCAAAGGAGAAGTCAGGGGCTGGAAAGACAGAGTAAAGGAGGAAAGAAGGGAATTGTCCTGTTGATAAAGCAGTCAGGAGAGCAGCAACCTGGTAACATTTAAGATGTCTGAGACTTGTTTAAAACTTTCTTATTAATTTGACCCACAAGCCAAGACTCATTTATTTGGAGTACCTAATACATGCTGGGCACAGTTCTAAATGCTGTGGAGGATGCAAGTTGCATGCCCTCATAGAGTTTACATTCTAATGGAAAGATAGATAAACAGGTGATAGAGATAGATGTAGAGATAAAGACAGATGATGCTAGATATCTGAGGAGGAAGAGGAAGACAAAACAAAGCAGAGATATTATTTTTGACTTTTGGGAATTTTTACTTTTAGGAAGAAACTAAACATACCTAGTGAAACAGCTAGATGATAGCCCAACACTATATGAAAGTATATGAAAGTACACTGCGGTTGGGGTTTAGTCACTAAATCATGTCCATCTCTTTGTGACCCCACGGACTGTAGCCTGCCAGGCTCCTCTGTTCATGGGACTTCTTAGGCAAGAATACTGGAGCAGGTTGCCATTTCCTTCTCCAGGGGATCTTCCTGACCCAGGGATTGAACCTGGGCCTTCTGCATTGGCAAGCAGATTCTTTATCACTGAGCCTCCTGGGAGGCTACATGAGAGCACACAAGACATGATATAACTAGAGGCTGGAAATGTTTATCATAGGAGAGAGCAGATGGATTGAGGTTATTTGAGAAAGGTTTGGTGGTATCATTCTCCACTCTCACAGAAAAAAAGCCAAGTATTGTAAGAGGAAGGGAACATACACTGGCCAGTGTTTCCCAAAGTTTCCTGAAAATAAGGCTTGAGTGTTTTTAAAATTGTTTTCCTGGCCCCTATCCAAAGCTTCTGATTCATATCTTCCCCAGAATAGGCTGGGCAGTCTATATTTTAACCAGTACCATTGTTACTTCTTATCATCAGGAAAGTGTGAGAACCCTTACCTAGAGGGCTGGCAGGTGCAAAGCAAGGCGGAACCCAGTGTGTGAGATGTCCTAAGGCCCTCATTCATTCTGAGGACAACTGCTTTTCATTTATTTCTGGCAAGGACTGCAGAATTTGCCAAAAGACCATCTCTTCTTTGGTTTACAGAATGTGAGGATGCAAGAGAATAAGAGATGGCTGCTGGATTTAATAGAAGGTGCAGAGAGTAAACTCCAAGTGCTAGCAGATCACGTGAAAGGAGACAGATTTTCTTTGCCAAACAGAGGGGGCTGCAAAGATTGCAGACCAGAATATCTTGTGTGTGTGCTTCTAATTCAATTAAGTCCCTCTGCTTTCCATCTAGCCCGCTTCCCAAGTGCTCCCCTAGCATACGCTGCTGCACTAACAACGCCTCGTGGACACACAGTCATCCCCACAGTAGGAGAGGACAGCTGCTTAATAGTCAGTGCACAGCAGGGCTGAAGGTGAAGAACAAGCCCTGGATACAGCTTGGGGGGCCCTAGGTAGACCGCAGGGAAGATTCCTGACAAGACAGAAACCAGAACGGAAATTCTACTAAGGCTATTACTGTACTCCACATCCATAATCTGTCAGGAAGTGTCTTGGGTGTTTGCAACTATATAAATAGCTAAGACCTTAGGGCTTCCTAACTAAGCTTGTGGGAATTAATAGCATCACTCCTTGCTGCTGCAGGTGGAGCCTTAAAGTCTTTTTCCTGATCTCTAGGTAGTTGATGAGATTCAAGGCAGCCAAGATAACACTGCTAAAGGAGCCGTAACCAAAGGGGTGAACATTAGAGTTATTCACAGAAATATTTCTGGTTCTGACTGGACACAGAGTAGGGCTGCAATTCCCTACTCCCTAGAAGGTGAGTGGGGCCATATGATTTACTTTGACCAGTGAAGTATACTGTTCTTCCCTAGACAGATGCTTTATAAGCTAGTATATGATTGGCCACTGACTTTTTCCCTTGACCACAATGAAAGGCAAGTGTTGGCGGATGGCTAATCTTTCAGCCTGATCCTAGAGCCAGGCTGCTGCAGAACAGCTGACCGGTGATGGACTTGCATGTGAGGGAGAAACTACTGTGTGGTTTGCAGCCACTGGGATTTGGGAGTTATTTGTTCTGTAGCACAGCCTTGTCTACAGTTAACCAGTGCTATGGTTAACTAGTCATTCAAATGTAGCAATCTTATGATCAGGAATTATCAAGTTGCCCTATCAGACAGATAGGAAGAAATCTGTAATTAACAAATCAATAGGATTGAAAATCTCACAGAATGTCTGACTAAAAGCAAGGCCAACCTATCTTTACTCTTTGAAAACAAAATGCAGCTTTTCGTTAAACAAATAGGCTTCTACTTAGGCTAATGCGATACTTTCATTATTAATAGTTTCTTCAGCATAACTTTTGGTTCTGCATGACAGTTTCTTGAGTTGGTCTACATTACTTTTTGGCCTAGGTTATTACTAGGTGCCTCGGTGTCTCCTCTGCCTCTGTGACTTATCTCTTTTCACCCTGTTTCCAGGCTGTTTTATTATTAATCTCAATCTCAAACCTCAGTTTACTTTCCTGCTTGCTCCCTATTGCTCATATGATAAAATACTTGTGATATACAAAAAAATGAGATAGATTTTTCTTATAAATGATCTAATTTTCTTTAATAGTGAGTAAACACAAAGAAAGCTCAGAAAGAATCTGAATTATCTATTAGCAAAATGTTTATGAATAAAGACCCATAACTTTCTCCTAGGTTCCCAACAGTTGTTTCTGAGCCAAATGAACCTTAATTCAGGCCAAGGCTCCAAAGGATCTCCTCCACTTTGTGCCACCATGAAATCTGGGACAATTAAGAATTCCAGCAATTTTATTGTCTAATGTATTCTTACAATAAACCACCATACTTGAACCTTATAAAGTCTCCTCTTATAGTGGAAGAAGCCTCATTAACACATTCAGTTTGTCTTATATACAGCTTGAATTACAGAAAGCTGGGGTGTATTTTGAATTAGTTACTAACTGTTCTTGGTATACACTGGGTGCAGACTGATTAATTCAACTCTATTCAACAAATGGATTTTGTATTAGGCTGTAGTATATGTATATGTCACCAAGTAATCTGAACTTTTATAATTCCCTGATTTTATTTGAAACAAAGTTTGTTATTTTTTGCTAGTCAAGCAATAGATCAAATCTATTTATGAAAAAATTATAGTATCAGGAGAAAAAGATTAAAACATAAATCATATGTAGTCTCACCACGGAAGAAAGATTTTAACATTTTAGATTTGGAAAATTTCCTTTTAGGAAATAAGATTTCTGATATGTCTTCTTCCTCACTTTTCAGACTGTAGACAAGCTGCACATAAGAGTCATTCCTGAAAATGACTTGAAGGGCCTCCCAGGGATAAAACACACGGTACACTCACTCATCCCAATTCCTATTTACCAGCCTGGGTTCAGTTAGGGAAGCAAAGCTCTCATGAGTGTTATGGGAATAGAGGAAGAATTATGGAAATTAGACCTTATACAAATGTGGCCCCTTGCCCTGCTCGGAAGGTGAAAATCTGGAAGTGAAAGCTGAAGGAGCGAAAAAAGCATTGTTAATACATCCTTGTGAGGCCCACTAGCAATCTCCTGAAGTTAGAACCTAAAGACAAATATGAGAAACCAGCCTGTCCAACCACCGAACCGGAACAATGAAGGGGGAGCTTCAGGAGGTATCCTTGGGGAACTGTCATCTCTGTGCAGCTATTGCTTTTGCAGATGTACCAGTGGGCCTCAAGCAGGTGGTGTAGGCTTGACAAGTAGAAGTTCAGATTGCTGAATCCACACGTAACCTTCAGCCCTTCTGACATGGGCACTGTTTCTATTAGCCCAAGGAGCAAAGATGGGGACACTCAGAAAAGACAGTGACCAACATCCACAGATGTTGTCATCCTGCTCACTGGATCATGAAACTTCTCTGCTTTTTTTCTATTTCATCTTTTTGCATAATTTGTAGAGATCTACTTTCTTTTATTTGTTTGAACCTTTTATTTTACATTGTAGCATAGCTGATTAACAGTGTTGTGATAGTATCAGGTGTACAGAAAACTATGTATCTATTCTTTTTCTAAACTTCTCTGTTGTGAGACATAAAGATCTTTTCATATTTTGTCTTTTCTGAGAGACCAAACCTTCTTCCACTAACATTTAATAGTATTCCTTCAAGTCCATAATCATCCAACCAAACCATTAGACAATGCCCTCGAATCCACATCATTTCATGCTTTGCTTTCTCTCTTTCTAGGCAAAAAAGAATAACCAGGTACACTGCTCAAAAGTTCTGCCTGCTTGCAGGAGGTCCCCTCACCATGTCCTCCATGCCGCTCAAGTCAGGCTGTGTCACCACCCCCTACTTTTAGATGCTGCCAGCTTTTCATGCAAAATCTTCATAAAGCAAGCATGAGATATTTGGCCTTGATCAGCTGGTCATAGGGGTAGGCTGAGAGAAAGGAGGGAGTACAGCATAAGTAGGAATCATGAAAATTTGAGCCACATGTTCATGAGGCCTCTCAAATAGAGCATTCCCACTTGATGGTGTAGCGCTTCTGTGCCTGCCCGAGTTTATGGCTTGGTGTATCAGACACTGTTAATGGATTCCCTGGTCAGAAGCACCTTATGTGGAATGCCATCATGGTAACAGGTATTCATTCTATAAGTCTACAGTTCATCATCAGACATTCAGTCTCTATTAGGGCCAAGCAGCAGGCCAGCAGCTGTTTCTCAAATGAACTGTTAACTGTAGAGGACAGTCTAGTTTTGCTCTTAAAAGTCTGCACTGTGGTTCTCTAGAGGGGAGCAAAGGCTTCACGTAGGTTCTCCACCTGCCAGTGAAGCTCGCTTTTTTCAAACTACATGAAAGAATTCACCTTTCCAGGTCTCCTCCTTTATGCAATACTGTTCTATAGAACTTTATCGCTCTCATTTTGATACCTACTTCCAATAGGGGGTGGTTTCTCCTTCCTGTTCCATCACATAATGAGCAAACCACCTGGGAGACCTGCGCCTTAGAGCGAAACTGAAAGATCACACTTTTCTAGGATAGACACAGAAGGAGGAAACAGGGAAAGAGTTTTTCTTAAACTGAAGTCCTCTAGAATCTCTAAGGCCTCTGTAAAGATCAGGTTTGACTCCTATGATCTGGTCCTCTGAAGCAGGAGTTGGGGGCATCATGTCTATAAATCCTTCTATTAGACTGGCAGGAAAAACTCAAAAGAAAACATGATTCAGAAGCCAAGGTTTTAGAGGGGACATCTAAAGATCATCAAACACTCAATAAATTAGAAAAAAATGTTAACCCAGGGAGAAGAAAGCCGTATCTCTCCCAGCTCTGTCATTATCCAGGTGACAGAGGACTGGTGGATCTGGCTCCTAAGTGAGGAAGGCTGACTTCTCAAACATCCTTCTGGGGGAGACACAGTGATATTCAGGGGAGGGTGGGCTCAGAGTTCCAGAGTCCGAGCTGTTACCTTCCCATCACCTATCTATCTCAGTAAGGTGCAGCAATGATGTGCAATTTCTTTGCTTTGATTGAAATTTCAACCTCGACTGAACCTAGTCAAAAAGATTGGAGGGACATCTGGGATTTCAGGAGGTGGGATAAAGAGTGCTTTCTTGCTAATGAAGTGATTTAATTTACTCTGTCAAAACTCTGGTTTAGATCAGATGTCAACCTTTCTGGGAAGCATCCCTGTGTGCCCCAGGTGGGATGTTTTGTTCCTTTCTGAGACCTCCTGCCACAATCTGTTGCTTATATTTTTGCTAAGCCCTTCTTTCAACATGCTTTGGATTGCAGTTAATACCCAGGATGTCAGCATTCTCCTTTCACTAGGCCACTTGTTCTCATCTGGGATATTAAAACCTAGGATGTAGCAATCAGCAACGAAGTGTGTTGTAAATTACAACTAAAGGTAGGTAAAATAACAACATACAAATGATTCAAGGTGACACTATATGTTTCGTCTTTTAGTGCTGCTTCAATTCGCCAGCTTTCAAGTGCAATATCTTAGGAATAGGAGACATGGGTAGAGAAAGAACAAAGGTACCAGGAATTGTTCAGGAGTCCAAGTTTGCTTTTGAGAGTCTTGTACATATTAATGCCATCCACTAAGTAAGCTGAGATAAAAACTGGGAACTGCTGTATTAGAATGAGAGCCCCTTCAGCGAAAGTTCCCTGATTCACCAGTGCCTATATTAACTGTGCTGTCCAGTGTGATAATATGTACTTAATAATAATATGTGAAATAGAGTAAAGAAACTGAAGAAAATTGAAAGTCCAAAGTAAATAAAATATAACAGAGTGAGGTGTGGCAGAGGGGGGAAAAAAGGAAATCATAATTTCCTGATGGGGCCTGAGTGAGTTATTTATGTAATTTGTATAACAGAGTCACAAGACTTCTTAAAAATAAACAATAGACATGTATTTCTTGCATGTCTGGGGTCAGCTTGGGTTTTGGCTAGGTGGCTCTGCTGATCTTGGCTGGGCTTCTTCATGGGTCTCAGGTCAAACTAGCTGGCCATCAGCTAGTCTGTCTGACCTTCACTGAAACAACTAGGGCTAGAGCAGCTCTGTGTTTCTCTTCTTCCAACAGGCTAGTGCAGGCACGTTTCTATGGTGATAGCAAGGGGTAAGAGAAGTCACGTGGCAACATACAAGGACTTTGGAGGCATAGACTCAAAATTGGCCTGCTATCACTTCTGCACAATTCCTGGCTAAGGAAGTCATAAGACCAGCTCACCACTCAAGAAATGGGGAAAGGGACTATATCTTTTTAATAAGTAACCACAAATTCATGTGATAAGGGCTGGATATGGGGACTGTGAAGTGCTGGGGTCATCGCTGCAACTGGCTACAGAATCTGAGAAGACTACCCACGCAGGACCATTGAAGCTTAGGACTGAGGACTTTTTGTTCAGTGAAGTTTCACACTTCCAAAACTTCTGTTATTGAATCTGGTGTTGGAATATTCCCTAGTTGTTCCAGGATACAAATGCTCTGCACAAATTCTATCACATAGCAGTAAAAGGCAGCCATTCTTTTACATTAGATTTTATATATGCAAGGGTTATACAAGCAAACATCTTGATGAGAAGGGGACATGGCTCCTGGAACCTGTCCGTTGTCTAAGCATGGGTCTCTGAACATGAATACTCCTGCCTCTGACAATGGACCTCAACCAGAGCTCTGTAACCATTTCTGGTTCATTTTTCCTCTTAAGGGCTCCTGGGGGAAATCAGAGAAATACATCAGGACATATAAGTTAGTCCCTCCAGCAGCTCTTAGGTAGCAAATATGTGTAACAGTGGAAATGATCCTGATTGCTCTCCATTTATTTCTGCAGCTACCAGTTTCCTCTCTTGCTTGCTGTAAAGTTTAAAACAACATCAATTTTTAAGGACTTAAAGTGCTTTTCTATTTAAAATCAAACAAGACAAGCATCATTTTCATTCTGGGACCGTGCTTTGCTTCTTGAAGTGTAGTGAATATATAGACACCCACTGAAAAATAATAATAATAAAAAAGCTAAGTGATGGAAATGAGTAATTGCTTGGCAGCGAGTCTGCGGGGAGAGCACTGACACTGCACGGCACATATTTCATGAATAATGAGAGGAGTCTCAGAGCTGTGCAATCACTGCCTATTGGGTCAGAAATTTCACATTAGTGGATTCATCAGAGCAGATCAGTGTCATAAAGACACTCTTTCCTGAGGTAAACACACCTTTCCTTCACTGAACTGTCATCTCTCAGTTGCATAGTGGATACAGCTGAGACCTGAGAGGAGGGGCATAAGTGGATTAGGGGTAGTTTATATCCATATCATTCTAAATTCTATCTGCTTGTTTGGATAGAAAGAATGTTTTTTAACAGAGATGAGCTAATAAGTCTGTGGATAACAAAGGGCTTAATAAAGCATAGAGAGAGAGAGTAAACACTGCACACCTAGCTCTATGAAATGTTGCTGAGCAGTGACTGAAACTCAGAGAATTTTAAAGCTGCGAGAGGGACTTTAGACCTTTTGTTCTAGGACTACCTTGGTGTGGTGGTCGCTAAGTGCTTTTCCCGTTATTTTTGGTCCATTGTTGGATTTTACTTCCTGTCTTTTTGTAGTTAGGGGAGTCATCTGACTTGAGTTGATGAAATTTGCTGAATGAATTATGAACAGAAGTGATGTGGTCTTTTCTGGATGCAGGTTTGAGAGCCAGTGTGCAATCTGCCACGCTGCCTTGTTTCTTGTACCAGTGCATTGGGCTCCCGTGCTGGTGGGGCTACAGGAGGAAATTGTTGCTCAGCGAGCTTAGGTCCTGGAGAAAGAATAGCAGAGAGCACACTGCCCCCAGATAACCTCTGATGAGTGTGTAACATGCTGCTACTGCTGCTAAGTTGCTTCAGTCGTGTCTGACTCTGTGAGACCAAACGAAGTGTGTTGTAAATTACAACTAAAGGTAGGTAAAATAACAACATACAAATGATTCAAGGTGACACTATATGTTTCGTCTTTTAGTGCTGCTTCAATTCGCCAGCTTTCAAGTGCAATATCTTAGGAATAGGAGACATGGGTAGAGAAAGAACAAAGGTACCAGGAATTGTTCAGGAGTCCAAGTTTGCTTTTGAGAGTCTTGTACATATTAATGCCATCCACTAAGTAAGCTGAGATAAAAACTGGGAACTGCTGTATTAGAATGAGAGCCCCTTCAGCGAAAGTTCCCTGATTCACCAGTGCCTATATTAACTGTGCTGTCCAGTGTGATAATATGTACTTAATAATAATATGTGAAATAGAGTAAAGAAACTGAAGAAAATTGAAAGTCCAAAGTAAATAAAATATAACAGAGTGAGGTGTGGCAGAGGGGGGAAAAAAGGAAATCATAATTTCCTGATGGGGCCTGAGTGAGTTATTTATGTAATTTGTATAACAGAGTCACAAGACTTCTTAAAAATAAACAATAGACATGTATTTCTTGCATGTCTGGGGTCAGCTTGGGTTTTGGCTAGGTGGCTCTGCTGATCTTGGCTGGGCTTCTTCATGGGTCTCAGGTCAAACTAGCTGGCCATCAGCTAGTCTGTCTGACCTTCACTGAAACAACTAGGGCTAGAGCAGCTCTGTGTTTCTCTTCTTCCAACAGGCTAGTGCAGGCACGTTTCCATGGTGATAGCAAGGGGTAAGAGAAGTCACATGGCAACATACAAGGACTTTGGAGGCATAGACTCAAAATTGGCCTGCTATCACTTCTGCACAATTCCTGGCTAAGGAAGTCATAAGACCAGCTCACCACTCAAGAAATGGGGAAAGGGACTATATCTTTTTAATAAGTAACCACAAATTCATGTGATAAGGGCTGGATATGGGGACTGTGAAGTGCTGGGGTCATCGCTGCAACTGGCTACAGAATCTGAGAAGACTACCCACGCAGGACCATTGAAGCTTAGGACTGAGGACTTTTTGTTCAGTGAAGTTTCACACTTCCAAAACTTCTGTTATTGAATCTGGTGTTGGAATATTCCCTAGTTGTTCCAGGATACAAATGCTCTGCACAAATTCTATCACATAGCAGTAAAAGGCAGCCATTCTTTTACATTAGATTTTATATATGCAAGGGTTATACAAGCAAACATCTTGATGAGAAGGGGACATGGCTCCTGGAACCTGTCCGTTGTCTAAGCATGGGTCTCTGAACATGAATACTCCTGCCTCTGACAATGGACCTCAACCAGAGCTCTGTAACCATTTCTGGTTCATTTTTCCTCTTAAGGGCTCCTGGGGGAAATCAGAGAAATACATCAGGACATATAAGTTAGTCCCTCCAGCAGCTCTTAGGTAGCAAATATGTGTAACAGTGGAAATGATCCTGATTGCTCTCCATTTATTTCTGCAGCTACCAGTTTCCTCTCTTGCTTGCTGTAAAGTTTAAAACAACATCAATTTTTAAGGACTTAAAGTGCTTTTCTATTTAAAATCAAACAAGACAAGCATCATTTTCATTCTGGGACCGTGCTTTGCTTCTTGAAGTGTAGTGAATATATAGACACCCACTGAAAAATAATAATAATAAAAAAGCTAAGTGATGGAAATGAGTAATTGCTTGGCAGCGAGTCTGCGGGGAGAGCACTGACACTGCACGGCACATATTTCATGAATAATGAGAGGAGTCTCAGAGCTGTGCAATCACTGCCTATTGGGTCAGAAATTTCACATTAGTGGATTCATCAGAGCAGATCAGTGTCATAAAGACACTCTTTCCTGAGGTAAACACACCTTTCCTTCACTGAACTGTCATCTCTCAGTTGCATAGTGGATACAGCTGAGACCTGAGAGGAGGGGCATAAGTGGATTAGGGGTAGTTTATATCCATATCATTCTAAATTCTATCTGCTTGTTTGGATAGAAAGAATGTTTTTTAACAGAGATGAGCTAATAAGTCTGTGGATAACAAAGGGCTTAATAAAGCATAGAGAGAGAGAGTAAACACTGCACACCTAGCTCTATGAAATGTTGCTGAGCAGTGACTGAAACTCAGAGAATTTTAAAGCTGCGAGAGGGACTTTAGACCTTTTGTTCTAGGACTACCTTGGTGTGGTGGTCGCTAAGTGCTTTTCCCGTTATTTTTGGTCCATTGTTGGATTTTACTTCCTGTCTTTTTGTAGTTAGGGGAGTCATCTGACTTGAGTTGATGAAATTTGCTGAATGAATTATGAACAGAAGTGATGTGGTCTTTTCTGGATGCAGGTTTGAGAGCCAGTGTGCAATCTGCCACGCTGCCTTGTTTCTTGTACCAGTGCATTGGGCTCCCGTGCTGGTGGGGCTACAGGAGGAAATTGTTGCTCAGCGAGCTTAGGTCCTGGAGAAAGAATAGCAGAGAGCACACTGCCCCCAGATAACCTCTGATGAGTGTGTAACATGCTGCTACTGCTGCTAAGTTGCTTCAGTCGTGTCTGACTCTGTGAGACCTCATAGACGACAGCCCACCAGGCTCCCCCATCCCTGGGATTCTCCAGGCAAGAATGCTGGAGTGGGTTGCCATTTCCTTCTCCAATGCATGAAAGTGAAAAGTGAAAATGAAGTCGCTCATTCGTGTCAGACTCTGCGACCCCATGGACTGTAGCCCACCAGGCTTCTGCATTCATGGAATATTCCAGGCATGAGTACTGGAGTGGGTTGCCATTTCCTTCTCCAGAGGATCTTCCCGACCCAGGGATTGAACCCAGGTCTCCTGCATTGCAGGCAGACACTTTACCATCTGAGCCACCAGGGAATCTGCCTTCTCCGGTGTGTAACATGACTGGAAAATGAAGTTGTGAGCCAGAAAGATTGCGGATTTTTGTTACTACAGCACACCTTAGCTCATCCCAACTGATACACTGAGTACTTTCTTTGCTTTTGCTCAAAGTATCCTAGATGTGGCATCATGGTTAAGAACACTATTTTACAGTCAGATACATGTAGATTTGAAAGATAGTTTGAAGTGACTATCAGTCCATATAAGATAGAAACCAAGGTAGTTTTGTTAGGATTAAATAAGATAATACATTTAAGATCTTAAGTGTAGTGCCAATCATCATCAACAAATGCTTGTTAGATAAAAACAAAGGCAGTTGTGCTAAACCAGGAAGGAAACTTTCCCCTTAGAAATAAATGATATTCTTTACCTACAAGTACACACATTCCATAATCTACAAAACTCTACATTTCCTTCTTTCATCCTTAATGGAACCACAGAATATTGGGATTAAAGAGCACCTTAGTTACAATCTCATCCAAACTCTTGAGAAACCAAGTCCAGAGAGGTGAGGGATTTATCCAGAGCCATATACCTGCTTAGTGGAAGAGGCAGAATTAGGACTAGAGCCACCGCATAATTGACCATCCAAATAGGACACTTTTGAAGGTGAAGGGAGAAAATTGTTAGCAACTGTGCCAGAAGAACAGGTGGAAACGTGGACTTTCCCAGGCAAACCAGAACATATGGTCATCCTCATTAGAATTTACTTTCCCAGACTCTATGCCTGGTGTCACTTTCCTTCCCAGCAGATGTCTTAATCCTACTGGTGTAAGAGACTCTTCATCATTCTACATCTAAAGATGTAGGGAAGGAAGGGACAAAAAAAGGTTTTCCATTTTGACATTCTCTATAAATCTTTACTCCCACCCCCTCCACCCTGCTTTCTTTAGCTTAGTGTCTTTACTGTCAAGTTTAACTGCTTATAATACTTCAGGAACTGACTTGCTTTAAGCAGTAATGGCTACTGATTACACTAATGGGCCTGCTTTTGAAAAAGTTTCCATTGCATGGCAGAGCCCAGAGGTGATTTACTGGAAAAGCAACAACAACAACAAATAGATACTTTCAGATAATAAGCAACATAGAGGAGAATATAGCCAAAATGGGAACAGAAATGATCAGTGGAACTTCTCCAGAAATAACATACTCATTTATTCATTTTCAGACACATTTCTAAAGGAGACTGACTCTCCCCCTGTCAGTATACAGAAGAGAAATTATATTTTTGAAGGTGTTTGAAATTAACTTACAAGAAAAATGAAAGGTCCAGAAAACATATCCTGGTGTTCTCTTCAAGTTCCAATCCAACAGTGAAAATAAGTCTTGTAGAATAGAAAGGCCATGTAAGTAGCTGAGGGGCTGGGACCCGTCTCCATTCCTGAGCAAGGGTGCTCCTCCAACCCCCTCGTGTGTGGATAGGCCAGGTACTTCTGGCTAGGCAGTCTGTGGTGTCCCTTTCTAAAATCAGAGCTGCCTGTCCCGTGAGGAAGCCTCAGGAGAAGGTGTTGGTAAAGCATGGCCTTTTGGACCATTCCCTATCAAAACTATGAGTACAAATGCAAATATTGGATAACAAAGTAAGGACAGCAGAGGAGATGTACCTTGGGCACAACTCTGCTGTGGCTTAACCACACCCCCGAGGTACCTTCACATTGCACTGGCTGCGCTTGCCCTGCTGTTTCCATCTGCTGAATCGCGATGCAAGGCTGCATGTGAAGACTTAAGGGGTTGAACTTCCTGCTGCAGTGTGCTTTTTCTCATTATCTGGAGTCTGGAGATGTAGTAGTGAGCGCCCCCATGAAGCCCCACGGCCTGCTCTCTTCCTTCCTCTCTCTCCAATCTTAGGCTTTGCAACCTGGACTCACCAACTCTAGTCACATTGCCCTCACGCTCCTCACATGGACCAAGCTTGGGCAGACTTCCAGGGCCTTTGTATCCTCCTGTCTGCCTGGGATACTCTCTCTGCTGATCCTTTCATGGTTGGTTATACTTCATCATTTAAAATTCAGGGACTTCCCTTAACTCTGGTAGCAATGGCATCAGTGGTAAAGAACTTGCCTGCCAATGCAGGAGACATAAGAGATGCGGGTTCGATCCCTGGATCAGGAAGATCCTCTGGAGGAGGGCAATGGCAACCCACTCCAGTATTCTTGCTTGGAAAACCCATGGATGTAGGGGCCAGGCAAGCTACAGTCCATGGGGCTGCAGAGTCAGACAGTACTGAAGCAGCTTACCACACAGGCACACATGGTATCAATGTAAGTTAGACACATATTTCCAGAAGAGTTTCTGGAATCTAATAGGTCCTCAATAAATATTTCTTGAAAATATGAGTTAATGAATAAATGAATGAATGTATTCCATATTGATTCTGGAATCAAATGACCAATAAATGACCAATTTATTCTTTCAGACCATCTGAGACCTGATGGGAGACTTCTTCCTCTAGCATGCTATTTCTAAGGGTTCCATACAAGATACACTAGGACCAAAGGTATTAAGAATGCTCAAGAAAGAGAATGACGCAGATGGATAGAAATTCAGACGATCCAGACTTTCTACTGTATCCAATTTAGGGTCATCCCTGCTGTGTTTGCATTGTCCTTCCCAGCTCTGCTCACTTCACTATTTTTTCTAGTCTCATTCTCTGCCTGCTCTCTGTGCTAGAATTATCAAATATGCCCTAATGTTCACTCTGCTTCTTGAAATCAAATGTTTTTGAAAATGCACTTTATCTCTAAGGCAATTAACAAAATTTTTTAAAATGATGTTTTATTACAGTTGATTGACTCTCAGAAAGATCTACACACAGTCATTCTATTTTTCTTCCCAGAGGCTTTTCTGTGCTTATCTTTTAGGAACAAGACATCACATTTTCCTCTACCTCATGACTAAAGTCAAAAATCCCCAGCCCAGTAAAACTCAAATTGGGTTGAATCAGAATGATTAAATAAGCTCTGAATGATGTGTTCATTTCAACAAAAGTGGATTTTTTTTTTTTTTTT
>SJYT01060942.1:155574-167034 GCA_006410635.1 Cephalophus harveyi
TTATATTATTCCAATTCTCCTTCTCTTTATTCTCTCTTTTTCTTTTTCTCTCCCTCAACCCTACTAGTCTAGTCTATAAGGCCCTAGAATGCATAGAAAAGCCCTTTATTTTGCCTTGCTTTTAATTTACACACATTGAAAGGAACCATAGATCAGATCAGTCAGGTGAATATATTGAATCTCTTCTGTTTGCTCCTACAGATCCAATCTATGCCCCCAGCAGCTGACCTTTAAGGACCTGTCAATAGACCTCTTGCCTGGCATCCAGTTGGGGTCTGTAAAAGGGAGCCCCTGGCAGGGATTAGAGGGCAGGAGCATGAGAATACTTGTTCTGTGCTCCCAACATGCCAGGACACCTTGGTTGGCCAGGACCTTCCACAGAAGGCTTTGTCTGGCAGTAAATCTCTCATTCTAAGCAGCTGGCTTTCTCCTCCTGCCCCTTAAGGTCTAGAGGGATCCCTGCTGAAACTGGTCTGGGGCATGTCACTATCCCTAGGTGGTTTGCTAACCCCTGCCTGCACCTATGGAAAAGGCCTCTTTATCTAACTCTCCTTGAATTATTAAATTTGCCTGTGCAAGTTGTTTCCTGCCATGTCTCTGGTCAAAAAACAGATGGATAGATGAAGGAAGCCAATATATGTCCCCAGTAGAAAGTGGGCATCGGTTAGTACAAGCCTTTGGCTAGGACCTCTCCATGCATGGTTGTTTTTCCAACCTCCCAGTAACTATCTAAATCAGACATTATTGAGTCCATTTTACAGATGGGAACTGTGTCCCAGAGAGGTCATGTAGCATGGTCAGGATCACACAGCTGGTAGATAGAGATGGTCATGAGGTCCCCCAAAATCCTATCTGACTCCAAAGCTGTTACAGTGATCGCATATGGAGAGCAAATAATTCCTCACAGATACAGAGAAAGTAGGAATGGGGGCAAGAGTAAGTCAGCAAGGAATGGGACTTCCCTGGTGGTTCAGTGGCTAAGACTTTGCACTCACAATGCAGGGGGCCTGCGTTCGATCCCTGGTCAGGGAGCTAGATCCCACATGCCACAACTAAAAGTTTGTATGCTGCAGCTAAGTCTAAGGATCCTGCACGCTGCAATTAAAAAAGAGCCCATGTGCTTCAACTAAGATGGGGGCGGGAGGCGTGGGTAGTCAAATAAATAAATATTCTAGAAGTACCCAAGGAATGAGGGCTGCGTGGGAGAGATTGACCTATGTGTTCTTCTGGACTCCACCAGCAAGGTGAAGAAATGAAGGCCAAGGCCTCTTTCACCAACAATAGTAATGGGCAGATTAGAGCCGGGCCAAACTTCTTATGACAGTGGGGTGTCTTTGAGAAGTTTCCCACTGGCTCTTGGCCTCAGCCCTACCAGTCACCTCCTGAGGAGGCAAATCTTTTTCTGCGTTTCCACCCTCTCTCCTCGATGCCTGCACAATCTGGGACAGAAGTGTAGACCTCAGCCTCCATTTAATGCTGGGGATCTGTGTCTCTGTGCCTCCCCCTCCCTGTGAGTATAGAGCTCCGCACAGCCTGAAATTCCCAGCTCTGATGGAGAGCTCTGAATTATTCATCAACCCAATAATGGCAGGTGATGAGATCTTTTCCCGATATGTCCCTGTCAGTAGGTGTTTATTAATCTGTTTCACCAGCCACCCTGCTCTGACTGCGGGGCCTGAAGAACCCCACGCGCTGCCTGACACGTATCGGCAGAGACAGCACTTTAAAGACTCCCTTTTGCCTGGGAGGTCATCTGAAGGTTATTAGGAACAAATTATTTCTTCATTTCCGCTGACTGAGTAGATAGCCTTAATGATCTGTCACCTAGCAATAGCCTGCCTGTTCAAACATAAAGAATGGCAGGCTGATGGGCTTATAACTAGAATCAGTTCATTTTAGCTATTCTCTTGTCAAGCATGTTTCCAAGATACATATAGTATTTACATATTCATGAGCCTCAGCCGACACTGATGCCGTGAGGGGGTCTGTCTGATAATGTGATACAAGTTTGTACTGTGTCCTCAGGCACTTAAAGTCTATTAAGTGAATAAAGTCTACCCAGGGCCTCTCTTCTTGGAGGTGTTCTCCATTTTAAACACTGGGATGCTATCCCAGTTTCAAGCACTCATCTCCCTCTCCTTCTCCCTTTCCCTGTCCCCCAACATCCATCAAAATCTGCCCTCCCTACCTCTTACTGAGAGGAAGCTCTGCTTTAAAGAAAGCGAGCGGGCCACTGGGAGTTTTCCCTCCTCCCAGCAGGGCAAACCTATGAGATCTTTGCTTTACAGTCCTTTAGGCTTTGTGTAGGTAACTCAAATGACATTGTATAAAGCGAAGTGAAGCGGCAGCTGGCTTTGCAAATTTTGGACTCTGACAGCACTTTCGAGTCTCCTTGGGCTACTTGTAGCTAATTATTATTTCATGCCTTTGACTTCGATGGCCCATGGTCTTGTCTCTGTCTGTCTAGTTGAGGATGGTGCCTGAGGCATAAATCTTGCTATGCAACTAAATCACCTGGGGAGGACCTGAAATTTGTCATCTGGAGAGAGAGATTCTTATTATCCCATCTCCGATCTCCCATTTTCTGTGTTACTCAAAACCATCTTCCTATCCCTACTTTGATTCTTGAAAGAAAAAAATGTAAAAAAAAAATAATTAGTACGTATGTTGTTAGTATGTATTAGTATGTACATTGTTATGCCAGTTTGGACATCTCTCTGCTAAATAAATATTCTATGTATCTATTTATCTTTCATTCATTCACTTGGCAGCCTGTGGCTGTGCTATGAAACTCTAGAAGGCCTAGAATATCTGAGTCCAGTTTGGGTTTATACCATTTTTCTTAGGGGCCAGGTTCCAGCTGCATGAACAGTTACATGCCAAAGAAAGTAAATTGCTTTTTAAAGTACTACTGAGTTGTCCTTGAGTACAGGAACCTTACTTACTTACACAGAATAAGTACCAAAAAAAAAAAAATAATAATAATAACATCTCATATAGGAATTGTTGGGGAGATTTCAGAGACTGCTCACTTCCTTTAAGAGTCAGTTTTTCTGCATGTGAAATGGGGATAATAACTTGAATCCTTTTTTCCAACTTATAAAGTCATTATGAGGATTAATGAGATAATAAGTTGGTGAATGTATTGGGAATCCCTTGATGAGCATTAAAATTGACTCAAGGCATAATTGTTTGGCAGATAAATAATTATCCCATTAACCTAACTATGTGCCATTCATTCAAAAATTTTGTCAAGCACTTTGATGCATTTTTCACAGGAGCTTTAGGGCTGTTCCTGTATGGGCACGGACTCCCGTAGGTTGAGGGACCATGAAATCAAATGAAAGCCCAAGGTAACCAATGAGGGATTGCTCTAGCAGAAAAGAGTGGGATCCTCGGAACACCTGGGTCTCCCCTTCTGCCATGACAGAAACTCCAGTCTTAAGAAAGTAAGCTTAAAATATCTAGGCCTTCGTAATCTAAGATGGCAACCACTAGCCCCAAGTGGCAATTTACATGTACATTTAATTAAAAGAAAGTAAGATTAAAAAAATTTAGTTTCTTAGTCGGAGTAGCCACACTTCAAGTGCTTGCTACCTATATGTGGCTAATGGCTACTGTGCTGGACAGAGCAAATATGTAACGTTTCCACCATCTCAGAGGCTTCTGCTGGACAGCACTAGATCAGGTCACTCTCAAACTTGAATGTGCATAAGAATGACTCAAGGCGCTTCTTTTCGTAGGAGTGAGGAGAATCATGGAAATCTGAATATTTAAAAAATTCTCCAAAATAATTCTGATGGTGATGGTTGGTGACAAAATCTGGATTTCCCAATGCTTTTCAAAGTGTGTTCCATACACTGGCAGCATTTACACCACCTGAGAGTTTGTTTAAAAGGAAAATTCAAGAATTGAGTATAGGGCTCAGAAATATATATACAAGTTTTCTGGGGGATTCTTATGGATGCTAAACTTTGAGAACCACTAATCTAGACAGTAGAACAATGCAACTGTAGCCTTAACATTGCTGAAATTTAGATAAAAAAGTTTACAGTCTAAGATGACTACATTGGGATTTACTTACAGTTACATCCTACAGGTGGAGAAGGCAATGGCACCCCACTCCAGTACTCTTGCCTGGCAAATCCCATGGACGGAGGAGCCTGGTAGGCTGCAGTCCATGGGGTCGCTGAGAGTCGGACACGACTGAGCGACTTCACTTTCACTTTTCACTTTTGTGCATTGGAGAAAGAAATGGCAACCCACTCCAGTGATCTTGCCTGGAGAATCCCAGGGATGGGGGAGCCTGGTGGGCTGCCGTCTTGGGGTCGCACAGAGTCGGACACGACTGAAGTGACTTAGCAGCAGCAGCAGCAGCAGCACATCCTACAGGAGATCAGTCCTGGGTGTTCATTGGAAGGACTGATGTTGAAGATGAAATTCCAATACTCTGGCCACCTAATGGGAAGGGCTGACTCATTTGAAAAGACCCTGATGCTGGGAAGGATAGAGGGCAGGAGGAGAGGGTGACGACAGAGGATGAGATGGTTGGATGGCATCATAGACTCAATGGACATGGGTTTGGGTAGATTCCGGCAGTTGGTGATGGACAGGGTTGCAGAGTTGGACATGACTGAGGGACTGAAGTGAACATGGAATCCACTTATATGAAATTCATTCATCCATCCTTCCATCCTTTCATTCATTCACAGCTTTTAGGATATCTATTAAGTGCTAGTCATTTGTGATGAAAATTGGGAATTTTCAGCAAGGAACAAAATTTTCATAATCTGTCATGTTAGTTTAATTGTTTCTAACTCTATTATTTTTCCTTCAATTTTTGGTGGGATGGAGTACAAATTTAGAGTACTTTTTAAACTAGAGGCTGGTTCATTGAACTGAACACCCCTCCAATTGTTTGCATAGCACAGATCAACAGGTGGTTTTGTTTAGGTTCCCACAGATATTAGAGGTTAAATAATGCTAGAAGTCAATTTTCCAAACCTAGGCCATTACCAGCAGTGTTTAGGGGCAAAAATGAGTAATGAAATTTTCTAATTCATAGTCAAATGTTCTAGTGTTTACTTTAGTGGCTTTAATTACTGAATATTTTCAGTACCAATTTGTATAAAACAAAGTTTTATCACAGCATTGATAATAATCCTGATATATATGAATTTCACATTCCATTTTTTCCTTAAAATACATTTTAAATAATTTTTTTTATTTTTTTATCATGGAAAACTTCAAACACAGAGAAGTAGGAGAAATATTATAATAAATTCCCATGTACCACCACCTAGATTTAATAATTCTTTCAATTTATGGCTGATCCTTTTACTTCTACTTCCATCTAATTCCCTTCTCCATATTGTTTTGAAGCAAATGTCTGGTACCTTTCACCTTTGATAGTTCCATATATCTCTAAAACGTAAGGACTCTAACACACACACACACACACACACACACACAACCATAATACCATTATGATCACAGTAAAAAATAAAAAATTTTGTAATGTTATCAAATATTCAATCAGTTTCCCAATTTCCACATCCTTCAATAATGTATTTTTTCACTTGCTCTGAATTAATATAGTGTCAATATGTTGCTATCAAGTGATATTTCTTAGTCTCTTTCAATAAACTGATAATCCATCTTTTTTTGTGCTCATATTTATTTATCAAATAAATTGGTTTGGATGTCCTATAGCTTTTTACATTCTGAATTCTGCTTACTGAATATTGCTGGTATCATTTAGCATGTTCCTCTATCCTCTATATTTCCTGTAAATAGGTAGTTGTATCTAGAGGCAAAATCATATCCAGTTTTTTGTTGCAAGACCACTTCGTAGGTGATGTTGAATTATTTCATCAGAAAGTATATGATGTCACTTCATGATGTTCATAGTTATTGACACTTCATGCTGAGATCCATTAATTAATTTTGATTTTTAAGATGGTGATACCCTAATTCTATTATTGCTTACTCATGTATTAGCTGGGATGCTTTTATACAGAGAAGTTTTCACTTATCTACTATTCAACTGGTATAACTTCTTTTAGGAAGGTTAATAAAAATGCTTCATTTTTCTCTTTTATTTATCAGTTGGCAAATAATAAGTTGGTTCACTAGCAATTAGTTATTTTTCACTTCCTTCTTCCCTTTTCTCCTTCCCTCCCTCCTTCCTCTCTCTCTATTTCTTTCAACTCACTGGTTGCAAGATTTTTAATACATTTCATTTCATTGCAGTTACTGTCTTTACTGATTTTCAAATTGCCCCATCTTTGTTCAGTAGGAGCTTCCTCAGGTTGGTTCTCATGTCCTTTTGACACAGTGGTCCTTTGGTATTTTGTATATTTCTAGGCTTATTTTGTATATTTCCTTTTCTGAACATGGAGTTAGAGGTTTCTACACATATCTCAGATGTGACTTTTTCTTTTATGAAAAATTTTATTTGGAGTAAAAATTTTGAGGAGGTCCATTGCTACAGAGTTGCTCAGTATTTATAGGTCTTTCCAGAAAGCAGAACTAGAAAGTATATTATCTAAAGATAAAATATATCTTGAGATTAGGCTGATTTTTCCAATACCAATTCAATATTATTGGGTTTTTATGTTGCTAGCTTCTTTAATATTACATATACTATGAATTGTACCAAAATCCCTCCCACTTTCAACTGTTGGTATTAAGTTAGCTAGCTGCAACTTCCAGGGGATATCTGTGAGTTAGGTTGGGATTTTTGCATTCTTAAGTCTGTCAGCACTGTTAACTTCCTTGGGTTTCCTCCCATACAGGTGCTGAGGTTATGCTGATTTTGTAGATGATATGATGCTTCTTTCCCCCTACCTGCTCATATTAGGGGTTCAGGGGGATACTTTACCACCCAGCTCTGTTTTAGTTGCAGTCAGGGTTTTTGTTTGACATCCTAATTCCTGTCTTTTTCAATGAGAACATTGATGAAATTCACAAATTGCACTCTTATCTTCCTCTTGAAGTGTATTTTAAGTTTTATGCTATGCTATAAAAGATGAATTGTTTTCACAACATATTTTAATAGGATTCCTGTTTGTAGCTTCAGGTTCCAAAGATTTAAAGGAAAAAGAGAACTAAGTTTCCTCAGGTGATAGTTCAGTTCAGTTCAGTTGCTCAGTCATGTCCGACTCTGCTATCCCAAGGACTGCAGCACACCAGGCCTCTTTGTCCATCGCCAACTCCCGGAGTTTACTCAAACTCATGTCCATTGAGTCGGTGATGCCATCCAACCATCTCATCCTCTGTTGTCCCCTTCTTCTCCAGCCTTCAATATTTCCCAGCATCAGGGTCTTTTCAAATGAGTCACTACTTCACATTAGGTGGCCAAAGTATTGGAGTTTCAGCTTCAACATCAGTCCTTCCAATAAATATTCAGGACTGATTTCCTTGAGGATGGACTGGTTGGATCTCCTTGCAGTCCAAGGGACTCTCAAGAGTCTTCTCCAGCAGTTTAGTTCAGTTGTTCAGGCGTGTCCAACTCTTTGCGACCCCATGAGTGGCAGCACGCCAGGCCTCCCTGTCCATCACTAACTCCCGGAGTTTACTCAGACTCACGTCCATTGAGTCAGTGATGCCATCCAGCCATCTCATCCTCGGTTGTCCCCTTCTCCTCCTGCCCCCAATCCCTCCCAGCATCAGAGTCTTTTCCAATGAGTTAACTCTTCGCATGAGGTGGCCAAAGTACTGGAGTTTCAGCTTTAGCATCATTCCTTCCAAAGAAATCCCAGGGCTGATCTCCTTCAGAATGGACTGGTTGGATCTCCTTGCAGTCCAAGGGGCTCTCAAGAGTCTTCTCCAACACCACAGTTCAAAAGCATCAATTCTTCGATGTTCAGCCTTCTTCACAGTCCAACTCTCACATCCATACATGACCACAGGAAAAACCATAGCCTTGACTAGACGGGCCTTAGTCGGCAAAGTAATGTCTCTGCTTTTGAATATGCTATCTAGGTTGGTCATAACTTTTCTTCCAAGGAGTAAACGTCTTTTAATTTCATGGCTGCAATCACCATCTGCAGTACTGCTCCCTCCCATTATCTGCTTGGACTCCTTGGCACCTGGCCTTTCATCCCAACATCGTATTCCAGGCCAACTGAATTTGGAAAATATTTCTTAGTTTAAACACAAAGATCGCCGTATTTGCATGTGGAAGTCTATGAACATATTGACTCTGAATGGTCCTTATGATGACAAATGGTGAAATGAATGCAGACAAATGTCAGCAAGAGATGACTACAAACAGATAACGAACACTCACCAGGGTAAATCAGCAGGGCTCTGTCATGTTCCCAGCTGGTCTCCTCCCTGTGGACATGGAGCTACGCTTACCTTTTGCTGCTCGTGTGTACGCATTTGTACACCAGCAGGCTGAGTGGCCCCCTGGTACTTTGCAATGCTGACGAAGGTGGTGCTCAAAGTAGGTGCTTTTGCTAGAGGATTAAAACCCACCTTTCGGTACTATGCTCTGTATCTACTTTTCCCTAAGCTTTCTGCTGTCATTTCTATTTTGTCCACAATTCTTTCCTCTTCTCATCTCTGGGAGCCCTTTAATTTGCTTTAGGAGTACTTTACTGTTAACTTTACTGTCAGTTAAAAGGCCTGAGTAATGTCTGCTAAGCCACCTGTCAGGAGTGATCGCCCATGGTTATTTAGGTATGTACCCACACTTCCCAAAATATGATGGTGTGAAAGTGCTGCTCTTTATATGCCAGCAAATTTGGAAAACTGAGCAGTGGCCACAGGACTGGAAATGGTCAGTTTTCATTAAAATCCCAAAGAAAGGAAATGTCAAAGAATGTTCAAATTACCGTATAATTGCACTCATTTCACACACTAGCAAAGCAATGCTCAAAATTCCAGAGAAACATCTACTTCTGTTTTATTGACTATGCTAAAGCCTTCATTGTGTGGATCACAACAAACTGTGGAAAATTCTTATTCAAATTACCGTATAATTGCACTCATTTCACACACTAGCAAAGCAATGCTCAAAATTCCAGAGAAACATCTACTTCTGTTTTATTGACTATGCTAAAGCCTTCATTGTGTGGATCACAACAAACTGTGGAAAATTCTTCAAGAGGTGGGAATACTAGACCACCTGACCTGCCTCTTGAGAAATCTGTATGCAGGTCAAGAAACAATAGTTAGAACTGGACATGGAACAACAGACTGGTTCCAAATCAGGAAAGGAGTACATCAAGGCTGTATATTGTCACCCTGCTTATTTAACTTGTCTGCAGAGTACATCATGCAAAATGGCGGGCTGGATGAAGCACAAGCTGGAATTAAGATTGGTGAAGAAATATCAATAAGCTCAGATATGCAAATGACACCACCCTTGTGGCAGAAATAGAAGAGGAACTGAAGAGGCCACCCTTGTGGCCTCTTGATGAAAGTGAAAGAGGAGAGTGAAAAAGCTGGCTTAAAATGCAACATTCAAAAAATGTGAAGATCATGGCATCTGGTCCCATCAGTTCAGTTCAGTTCAGTCCCTCAATCGTGTCTGACTCTTCGTGAACCCATGGACTGTAACATGGTTTGCTTCCCTTCCATCATCAGTTCTCAGAGCTTGTTCAAACTCAAGTTCATTGAGTTGGTGATGCCATCCAACCATCTCATCCTCTGTTGTCCCTTTTTCATCCTGTATTCAATATTTCCCAGCATCAGGGTCTTTTCCAATGAATCAGTTCTTTGCATCAGGTGGCCAAAATATTGGAGTTTCAGCTTCAATATCAGTCCTTCCAGTGAGTATTCAGGACAGATTTCCTTTAGGATGGACTGGTTGGATCTCCTTGCCGTCCAAAGAATTCTCAAGAGTTTTCTCCAACACTGCAGTTCAAAAGCATCAGTCCTTCAGTGTTCAACTTTCTTTATGGTCCAACTCTCATATCCATACATGATTACTAGAAAAACAATAGCTTTGACTAGATGGAACTTTGTTGGCAAAGTAACGTCTCTGCTGTTAAAATGGCAACCCACTCCAGTATTCTTGCCTGGAGAATCTCAGGGATGGGGGAACCTGGTGGGCTGCCATCTATGGGGTCGCACAGAGTCGGACACGACTGAAGTGACTTAGCAGCATGTTGGTAATAGCTTTTCTTCTAAAGAGCAAGTGTCCTTTAATTTCATGGGTGCAGTCACCATCTGCAGGGATTTTGGAGCCCAAGAAAATGAAGTCTCTCACTGTTTCCATTCCTTCCCCATCTATTTGCCATGAAGTGATGGTACCAGATGCCATGATATTAGTTTTCTGAATGACAAGTTTTAAGGCAACTTTTTCACTCTCCTCTTTCACTTTCATCAAGAAGCTCTACAGTTCCTCTTCAATTTCTGCCATAAGGATGGTGTCATCTGTGTATCTGAAGTTATTGATATTTCTCCAGGCAATCTTGATTCCAGCTTTTGCTTTAGCCAGCCTGGCATTCACATGATGTACTTTGCAGACAAGTTAAATAAGCAGGGTGACAATATACAGCCTTGACGTACTCCTTTCCTGATTTGGAATCAGTCTGTTGTTCCATGTTCAGTTCTAACTGTTGCTTTTTGACCTGCATACAGATCTCTTAGAAGGGAAGTCAGGTCATATGGTATTCCCATCTCTTGAAGAATTTTCCACAGTTTGCTGTGATTCACACAGTTAAAGGCTTTAGAGTAGTCAATAAAGCAGAAGTAGATGTTTTTCTGGAACTCTCTTGCTTTTTCTATGATCCAGTGAAGAAGTGAAGTGAAGTGAAGTCACTCAATCGTGTCCAGCTCTTTGCGACCCCATGGACTGCAGCCTACCAGGCTTCTCCATCCATGGGATTCTCCAGGCAAGAATACTGGAGTGGGTTACCATTTCCTTCTCCAGGGTATCTTCCTGACCCAGGGATCAAACCCAGGTCTCCCGCATTGGAGGCAGACGCTTTAATGTCTCTTGGCAATTTGATCTCTGGTTTCTCTGCCTTTTCTAAATCCAGCTTGAACATCTGGAAGCTCACGGCTCATGTGCTGTTGAAGCCTTGCTTGGAGAATTTTGAGTATTACTTTGCTATGAAGACCTACACGATCTGTTAGAACTAACACCCAAAAAAGATGTCCTTTTCATTATAGGGGACTGGAATGCTAAAGTAGGAAGTCAAGAAACACCTGGAGTAACAGGCAAATTTGGCCTTGGAATGCGGAATGAAGCAGGGCAAAGACTAATAGAGTTTTGCCAAGAAAATGCACTGGTCATAGCAAACACCCTCTTCCAACAACACAAGAGAAGACTCTACACGTGGACATCACCAGATGGTCAACACCGAAATCAGATTGATTATATTCTATGCAGCCAAAGATGGAGAAGCTCTATACAGTCAACAAAAACAAGGCCGGGAGCTGACTGTGGCTCAGATCATGAACTCCTTATTGCCAAATTCAGACTCAAATTGAAGAAAGTAG
>SJYT01060943.1:0-10257 GCA_006410635.1 Cephalophus harveyi
ACTAGCATGTGAGATGAGTGCAACTGTGCCGTCGTTCCACTTTAGCCCCATTTATTTGCCATAAGTGATGGGACCAGATGCCACGATTTTAGTTCTTTGAATGCTGAGTTATAAGCCATCTTTCGTGTCTCCTCTTTCACTCTCATCTAGAGATTCTTTGGTTCCTCCTCTTTTTTTTTTTGCCAGCAGAGTGTTGTCATCCACATATCTGTGGTTGTTAATATTTCTCACAACAATCTTGATTCCAGCTTGTGATTCATGCAGCCTGGCATTTTGCATAATGTGCTCTGCATAGAAGTTAAATAAGCAGGGTAACAGTATACAGCCTTGACATACTCCTTTCCCAATTTTCAACTAGTTCATTGTTCTATGTCCAGTTCTGACTTCTGCTTCTTGATCTGCATACAGGTTTCTCGGGAGATGGTCTGGTATTCCCATCTCTGTAAGAATTTTTCAGTTGTTGCGATCTACACAAAGGCTTTTCTGTAATCAATGAAGCAGAAATAGATATTTTTTCTAGAATTCCCTTGATTTTTCTGTGATCCATTGGATGCTGGCAATTTAATCTTTGGTTCCTCTTCCTTTTCTAAATTCAGCTTGTACATCTGGAATTTTTCAGTTCACATACTGCTGAAACCTAACTTGACTGATTTTGAGTATTATCTTACTAGCATGTGAAATGAGCACAGGTTTATGGTAGCGTTCTATGCTGGCAATTTAATCTTTGGTTCCTCTTCCTTTTCTAAATTCAGCTTGTACATCTGGAATTTTTCAGTTCACATACTGCTGAAACCTAACTTGACTGATTTTGAGTATTATCTTACTAGCATGTGAAATGAGCACAGGTTTATGGTAGCATTCTTTGGCATTTGGATTATGAATTATGAATGAAAATAATGTAAAAAGTTGGCTTAAAACTCAACATTCAAAAAACTAAGATCATGGCATCCAGTCCCATCACTTCATGGCAGATCAATGGGGAAACAATGAAAACTGTGACAGACTATTTTCTTGGGCTCCAAAATCACTTCAGATGGTGAATGCAACCATGAAATTAAAAGATGCTTGCTCCTTGGAAGAAAAGCTATGACCAACCTAGACAGCATATTAAAAAGCAGAGGCATTGCTTGGCCAACAAAGATCTGTTTACCAAAGCTGTCATTTTTCCATATGGTCATGTATGGATGTGAGAGTTGGACTATAAGAAAGCTGAGCACTGAAGAACTGAGTGCTTTTGAACTGTGGTGTTGTGAGAAGACTCTTGAGAGTCCCTTGGACTGCAAGGAGATTCAACCAGTCCATTCTAAAGGAAATCAGTCCTGAATATTCATTAAAAGGACTGATGCTGAAGCTGAAACTGTAACACTTTGGCCACCTGATGCAAAGAACTGACTCATTGAGAAAGACTCTGATGCTGGGAAGGATTGAAGGCAGGAGAAGTGGACAACAGAGGATGAGATGTTTGGATGGAATAACCGACTTGATAGACATGAGTTTGGGTAGGCTCTGGGAATTGGTGATGGACAGGGAAGCCTGAAGTGCTGCAGTCCATGGGGTCACAAAGAGTCCCACACAACTGAGCAACTGAACTGAAACATCTGTGTGCAGCTTCTGTGTGGACACAAGCTGTTAACTCTGGTAAATAACGGAGTGTGTGGTTGTTGTGACAAGTAAAATGACAGTAAAGTATGTTTCGTTTTATAGGAAACCTAATTCCCAAACTGTCTTCCAATATGGCTGAGCCATTTTGCATTCCCACCAGCAATGAATGATTACTCCACATGCTTACCAACATTTGGAGTTGTCAGTGTTTTGCATTTTCAACTTCCTGAGAAGTGCATTGCAGCATCTCATAGTTATTTTAATTTTTATTTTCCCAACTGCATGCAATCTGAACCATCTGCTTTTTTGCCATATGTATATCTTCTTTGATCGGTGTCTAGTCAGGTCTTTTGCCCCCTTTTTTAAATAGTTATTCATTTACTTATCGTTGAGTTTTAAGTGTTATTTGTATATTTTGAGTAACTCCTTTATCAATATATTTTTTGCAAACCTTTTCTCTCAGTCTGTGGTTTGTCTTCTTATGCTCTGTACTGTCCTTCACAGAGCAGAAATTTTTAATTTTGATGAAGTCTAGCTTATCAGTTATATCATATATTTTGCCTTTGATATTATATCTTAAAAGTCTTAAAAGATTAAAAGTTTATATGTAAAAGATTTAAGTCTATATCTAAAGAGATTACACAAGACAGTCAAGATTTTTCCTTATATTATCTTAGTCTAGCTTATCAGTTATATCATATATTTTGCCTTTGATATTATATCTTAAAAGTCTTAAAAGATTAAAAGTTTATATGTAAAAGATTTAAGTCTATATCTAAAGAGATTACACAAGACAGTCAAGATTTTTCCTTATATTATCTTTAGGAATTATCTAGTGTTGAATTTTACATTTAGGTCTGTGATCCAAATTGTGTTAATTTTTGTGAAAGGTGTTATATGTGTGTGGAGATTCATTCTTTTCTGTGTATATGGCTGTCAAGTTCCATTCACATTAGTTGAAACTACTATATTTTTTACTAGTCAATGAATTAATGAGTTAGTTAGAGTTTGATTTACTCACTTTATTTTTTATTTTTATTTTTTTTAGCCTAATTCCTGTCTTTGTTTCATAGTTACTCCATTCATTTCGCTGTAGTCACATCCTTGATGTTACTTTTATAGGCCAATCACTCCAGAGCTTTAAAGCCTTACCATTCATTACCTTCACTTCTGCCTAGAATGTTAACTTCCCAAATACCTGCATTTTTCTTTCCATCACCTCCTTCAGTTCTTTCATAAAATATTATTTTTTCTGCGGACCCTTCTCCAGTCACTTTTTTATAAACTCAAGCCCATTCCACTTCCTATTTGTTCTTTTTTTTTTTTTTGTAGCATTATTACTTTTTGGCATAACTTACTTATTGATATTTTCTCTCTCCACTACAAATATAAACTCCCTTAACACAGGAAACATTGCATGTTTTACTAATGGTAATTCCAACACCCAGAATATTGTCAAGAGCACATTCAACATGTGATTACTGAGTAAATGAAGAAATGTGTGATAATATTTACTATGCATCTGCTATCTATTATTTGTGTATGTATTGTTTAAATTTTATAGCAACACTGTGGATATATTTAAAATACATTTTTACAGAGCCTTGTTCCTAATTTTATTCAATAAAAAATTCAGAAGTTTATTTTAATACAGGATTCTAAGCAGTGCTTCTTCCTGATTTGGTATCTCAGTGCATGCTAGTTCCAAAGCCACAGAAATTTACCTGTGGATAAATTCTCTGGGCTCTGTAAGTTCTGCCCACTCCATGAAGCTTTTGGAGTTTTTTGTCTCTAAGTTTCCCCAAAGTAAAGTTAGCCAACTCAGTCCTCTGTGCTCCTACAACTCATTAAGTATGCATCTATAATTGCCCCAATTAAATTATATTTCCTAAGAGTATATTTTGCTGCATGAATATGGATAAATTCTTAAGTATAAGAAGTATGCTTTTCCTATCAGTGCATGTCTTATTTGTTGCAATAATGAGCCCGGGACACTTCACTGTTATATATAATTCTTATGATGCAGTTTTATACTATACTTTCACAATTTTTTAATCTGTACTTAAGATCATAGAATATTTAATAAATGTCATACTGTCATAATTTTATTTTTACTTATAACACAAGCTAATTTATCTAAATTTTAGCTATAAAAGACTCCCCCAAAATAATAAGAATTTAAAATAACACATGGATGGTTTATACACAAAATTATTTACATGCTCAAACAAATTTAGGTGACTTTGATTATGTAAATAAGGTGAATATCATTCTCTAAAAATTATTCCATTGCCTCAGTAAATACTGAGTTCCCATGGGATACAAGGATTCAAAGTAGGATACAAAAGATATGAAAGATTCATTATGGAACTTTTCAAAATGTTAGTGAATTAATTCATTTATAAATGAATCAAAAATATAAATATTGCCAGTCAGTATACAGACACAGAAAAGGGGACTTCAACTCAGATATTTGACTCTGTCTCTAAATTCATTATACAATAATAAATAATATGTCTAAGAATAATATTTTTCATAAAGAACCTTGATGCCAATATGCTGCTGCTGCTGCTGCTAAGTCGCTTCAGTCCTGTCCGACTCTGTGCGACCCCATAGACGGCAACCCACCAGGCTCCCCCGTCCCTGGGATTCTCCAGGTAAGAACACTGGAGTGGGTTGCCGTTTCCTTCTCCAATGCATGAAAGTAAAAAGTGAAAGTGAAGTTGCTCAGTCGTGTCCGACTCTTAGCGACCCCATGGACTGAAGCCTACCAGGCTCCTCCGTCCATGGATTTTTCAGGCAAGAGTACTGGAGTGGGGTGCCATTGCCTTCTCTGTGATGCCAATATAAACCTACATTATTCTATTAATACATATTTTATATTCCAAAATATGACAGTACTTGTCTATGCTTAATTATAATTTTAACTTTGCCATTTTATTTAGATTAAAACCTGTTTTTTTAATTTATAAAGTCCAAATTAGTACATTGGAGAATTCCATACAACTAACATGTATTATATGAGTTGTCAAACCTAGAACCAAAAGTGTAAAGAATTTACACTCCAAGAACATGGTATGAAATGAAATGAATGCAAACACATAGAAAAGCAGGTTATACTCAGAGCCAGGGCTTTTATTTCCTTTTAAACATCATTTCATTTTACAATTTGAATATCAGAAAAGAAAAAAAAATCTAAGGAAGCAGAATCACTAAACTAAGTGCTGTCTCAGCAAATTAAACTTTAGTAGCACGGTAACTTTCTATTAATTTATCATTTCATACTAATTTTACAAATTAACCTGGGATACTAAAGAATATGGATTATCACAATTATAGAAATGTGATTTCCATTATCATTTCATTATTATTCCATTCTGCTTATATCTATGTTAATAAGTCTCAAGAATAGCTTTGAGTCATAATTCACTTCTAGAAATTTCTCCACCATGACCTCACTTGTTAAGTGTGAGTATCCAGGATTCACATTTATCATTATATTTAAATATAATTTCAGAGACTAAAATTCTTAACACTCCAAATAAGAGGCTAGACACTAAAAATATAGTAAGATGAGTAAATGCAAGGCATATTAACATAAACTTTCTGTTTATTTTTGGTTGTGCTGGGTCTTCATTGCTGTGTATAAGCTTTCTCTAGTTGAGGTGAATGGAGCTACTCTTTGTTGTGACTTCTCATTGTGGTGACTTCTCTTGCTGTGGAGCACAGGTTCCAGATGCTCAGATTTCAGTATTTGTGGCATGCAGGGCTCAGTAATTGTGGCTCGAAAGCTCTAGAGAAAGGATCAGTAGTTATGGCACAGGGGCTTAGTTACTCTGAGGCATGTGGCATCTTCCAGGACCAGGGATCAAATCCATGTCCCCTGCACTAGCAGGCAGATTCTTAACCCTTGGACCACCAGGAAAGTCCCAGCCATAAGCTTTTAATGTCCAAATGCTCCAGGGAGGCACTTGGGAGAAGTTTTTAAGTGTGGGGACTCTGGTGTGGGGACACCCCTCCACTAATCATTGCTATGCCAATTATTAGCCATGTAAATGTTCCAAACCTCACTTATCACATTGTTTATAGGTTAAACCCAACACCAATTATATGCTTCTAGAGCCTTGTTATTTTTAATGGCAATGCACATTGCCCAGCCTCATAAACTGAAAATGCCAATCATTTTTGCATCTTCCTATAGTCTCCACTACCAAATAAAATGAGTTTTATATTATCATGTAGATTATTCTCATGATCTCAAATACCACTAGGCAATATCAGTTGTCACCAGCATCGTGGATCAGTTTCCCAGTCTAGCACTCACGTCACCAAGCTAACACTTAGCTTCATCTCCTTATATTTCTTTAACATGTATAGCCTGCCATTCATCTGGGAATATCAACTTTGCCAAAACACGTGGTGTGCTTGTCCAAGCTTTTGCCTTTCAACATGTTTCATTTCTCTGCTATTCATTACCTTTCCTATTTACCTTTGTGGATTATGATTCATCCCCAGAAAATCGTTGCTGATATTCTCACCAACACTCAGAATCCATTATTACAATCTCATGTTACATTCTGTGTTCAACTCTTATATTGCTCTCCCTTGCATTATAGTCATTTGTTTTTATTTGATTCCAAATATTGGATTATAGTTTCCTTGAATAGCAGTCCCGTATTTTACTAATCTCTGCATTTTATGCATTGCACATCAGGAAGATGTAGAGGCTGCAGTTAATTGGGAATATTTTCTAATTTGAACACAGGACATGCACTCTTCAGTTATATACACTGAAACAAATTAAATAGGGAGACACAGAATTTAGAAGCTTATTTACACTCCTCCAGGACAGATATTATTGTATGTTAATATTATTTGCATGAAACTGGAAATAATAACTTTATAAACAATGAAAGGAAGACATGGACAAGTACACCATGTTTTTAGAAAGGATGGAAAAGATTTGAATGCTGAATTAGTCACGGTAAGTAGGTGTCAATAAAATAGTAGTATTTGAGCAATGACTTTAAAGGGTGAGAGAGTAAGTCCTGTGAGAAAAGAAGTATGTTCCAGGTAGAGGGCCAGTGAAAAAGCCCTGAGGGTAAAACACACCTACTGTGCTTCAGGAACAACAAAGTGGCTAGTGTGACTGGAGAAGAGGAAGAGACTTGGACAGAGAAGCAGTGGGGAGGGAAGAGAGAGATATTGAAGTCAGCTTGAAGAGAGTTCAATAGAGAGAAGAGGAAAATTCAGTAGAGTGCATACACACAACTCTGACTAGGAGTTTTGCTAGAAAGAAGAGCAGAAAAAGTGACAGAAGATCAAAGGAAAAGTAAAGCAAAAAAGGTATTGCCTTGCACTTTTTTAGGTTCAGAAAATCACATGCCACCTTGGCCTTGAGAGAAGTTTCTTTTTGTGGGAGAAGATGGAAGAGGAGGGGCTGCAGTGACTCATTGTGGAGGCAACCTTACATCAGAGCATGAACAGCAAACCTTCAGGGATTGTAGAAAAAAATAAAGTACAGGTGACCCTTGAAAGATGCAGGTTTCAACTGCACAGGTGCACTTAAATGCAGATTTTTTTCAGTGATACATGGCTGTGGCACTGCATGGCCCATGATTGGTTGAGACCAATTGTTTGAGATCTAGATTATTTAATAAGTGTAGAAGTTAATAATATATGTGTTCACACCCAAGAAAGTACATATTTGTGTCTGGAATTTAGTTTTATCTACTTGAAAGCTTGCTACTCTTTCCTGGATGCTGGCAGAAAATGAGAGAGAAACTCTTGTGTAATAGACACAATACCTTAATATTCATTTATTTCTTCATGTAAACAGCATAAATATGCTGTGAATTGAACTTCCTGTACCCAAGTCTCACAAGAGTGGAATGGAGGGGCTCAGAGGGTTACTGCCCTTGGAATAGATTTGTGTTGCACATGAAAAAAAAAAAAAAAATTTACCTTGGGTAGTCACCTTTTTTCATAAGTGGTAAGCTTTCATAGTAAGTAGTAAGCTCTTTGTCCCTAAAGAAGTTATGACCTCATCCCTCAAGATGGTTTGCTACAAACATAGCCTTTTGGCAGTGATGACAACATTTGTAACATGCAATGATAGCTTTGACATCAGAAACATTCTTTATTGTGTGCGCAGTCTATGAGAGTGGATGTGTTGCCATTTCTGGTATGATGGTAGATTTTGGTGCCATTGGAAGAGATCTGGGTACATATTTCAGCAGCTGCTTAAATCCAGTTGATCTCAACAGAGCACTCTTACTGTGACTATCTTTATGAGTGATCCAGGCTATTCAATCAGCAGTGGTTTGTTCCCACCACTTTTAGCCAAACTCAAAGAGAAGTGTCTTTAACCCTTCTTTTGGTTTTCCAGCCTTGTCATTCAGGTTGTATGGAATCTGCCTCCTCCTAAATACAATCAGATTTTCACTTAGTCAAATCATTAGTAAACTAAGATATGAACTGAAGAAGATCTTTGTAAATCAGGTGCTCCATGGAGCAAGCAGTTTTTCTCCCAAGTGGCAGAGTGGAAAATAATTGTCCTCACTGGTGTAGCTGCTACTTTTTCATATAACATCAGGCCAGTTACACTTAAGCATCATTTTCACATGAAGAGTGAAAGCACCTCTTAGGTGCTTTCCCTGTTAGTCATTGGATCTAAGCTGACAAACTCAGAAATAAGGATGTCATGAGACAGGTGATTCTGTTGTCCTGGGTAGTGATATACTGAGTATTCTAATTCTTTAACTAATTCTGTGATTCTCCTTTCTCCTCCTAGTTTTCTATTTTGCTTCTCTTGAACCTCATAAGAGGATACAGGGGTTATCTCTCTGTATGTGGCCATCCTTGAATGGATGAAACATGGCTGGGTGTTCATGACACATGCACATTAAACATCAATATCAGTTATACATTCAGAAGTGGAAATTACAAGAAAGAGTCACTGAATTGACCCAGAGGGCTTCATATACAAGGTAAATTCCCTTTTCCCCCAAGAATTTCAGCCTGGATTTGATTAACTGAATTTAGGAGCTCCCTCCCTCACAGGACCAAATACAGAGGCATTTGAGCTTTGATGCATAAAGTGCAGAGAGAAGGGGAAGTCTGAAAGTTGTGGGGATCGAGTCAGTCAGTAGGGACGGTTATATCCACTGACCTCTAGTGTCAACCTCAGTGCAGGAAAGAGAATGCTAGCCTCTTCCTCTATGTCCTGCCTAATATCTGGGAATCAACCAGACACAGGGACTGCTTTCTGTCTGCCCCATGCAGATTATGCAGCAGGAGAGAGCAGCTCCATGTTGCTAAGTAAGGCTTTACATTCACTATGTTATTCTAGCATCGGCTTTTTCGTTGCTCAACCAAACAAACCTCTAGTGTTCTTGGCTCATCCAAAGCTCTGTAATGGTAGGTACCTTATTGCTGACACCTTTTGTTTAAACTCTGGGATTTGCAAGGCCACAGCAGCATTGCTTTCTAGCCCAGGCAGTGGGAATTGCTGCCTCATTGTCATTATAGCAGCATCCCTTATCATCTTGCCCAGAGGAGAATAGGCAACAATCAAATCATCAGTTTTACTTTTCATTGTTCAGACTTATTAACAGATAGGATTTCAGAGAGACCCTTGGTGATGGTGGTGGTTTAGTCGCTAAGTCATGTCCAACTGTTGTGACCCCATGGACCGTAGCCCACCAGGCTCCTCTGTCCATGGGATTTCCAGGCAAGAATACTGGAGTGGGTTGCCATTTATTTCTCCAGGGAATCTTCCTAACTCAACGATCGAATCCAGGTCTCCGGCGTTGCAGTCGGGTTCTTTACTGACTGAACTACTAGGGAAGCAGGAGGGACCCTAACTCTTATCTAACCCATCACTTGGGTGAGAGTGTATGCTACCCAATCCCAGAGAATGTGTCTGAAATCCTGTTTGCAGAGTCCTTGATCATCCTCTTATTTAGAGCTGTTTTAAACATGGCATACGCATCAACATTTTGTACTTATCATAAAATTGTTGGGTCTAGAATTCAATTTTAGCCTATTTCCAATTGTGTTAGTCTATTACTATCTCCCAATGCAGGCAGAGAGCACAAGACTCCTGGACTGGAGTTAAAAGACAGTACAACAGGCAGCGTGCACCTCAGCTCCCTTCTTGCCAAGTCCATGGAGGCATTGTGGGGGTGGGAGAAGCTAGATGGATATTGCACGTGCAGTGGGTTTATATCCTAGATGAGAAATACTGAAAGGGAAAATCCATATCTTCCAGAGCAAAAGTAAGGGAGCTTTTTCCTGGTTCTAGAGGGTGATATTACATCATGTATCTAAGTTGCTCACTGCACACACAACCCTGAAAAATGGCCCACATACACAAATGGTTAATTAAGCCTTACAATCTTATAAGAAGGTGTGCAGGTTGCTCTGAATTCATGGCTGACTGCCTTTCCCAATAGCTGTAACATTCCATATTTCCTCAAAATTGCTATCTCATTTACCTTTAGTCTATATGAGCCAAATAATAAAACAAAACAGAAAGTCCTGTAGAAAATTGCATAGGAGATCAAATATTGAAATTAATTTAAAATATTTTTAAACTTGAAAAATATTAGATTTGATCTAAATCCATTTTATATGTATATATATTATATATAT
>SJYT01060949.1:0-37290 GCA_006410635.1 Cephalophus harveyi
CAGTGAAGAAATAGACATAGAGAATAGACTCATGGACATGGGGAGAAGGGAGAAGAAGGTGAGATGTATGGAAGGAGTAACAGGGAAACTTGTATTACCATATGTAAAATAGATAGCCAGAGGGAATTTGCTCTATGGTTCAGGAAACTCAAACAGGGGCTCTGTATTAATCTAGAAGGGTGGGATGTGGGGGGAGATGGGAGGGAGGTATAAAAGGGAAGGGATATATGTATACCTATGGCTGATTCATGTTGAGGTTTGACAGAAAACAATAAAATTCTGTAAAGCAATTTTTCTTCAATAAGAAAAAAGAAAAAAGTTATATTTCAGATTAATTAGATTAATAAATGTTTTACTTTACTTAGTTAATTCTCTTAATTTCCTTGGTTTTAGTTTGCAGAAATCTTTATTTCTCCTCCACTTTTGAAAAATCAATTTTGCTTTACATAAAATTCTAGGTTGGTGGATTTTTTTCATTTATCCTTCAAGCACTACATTCCACTCTTGTTTGCATAATTTCCAATGTGAAGTCTGCTGAAATTCTCATTCTTATTTTTCTATAGGTTGTGGTATTTCCATCCCTCCTATTCCTCCCTTTGATTTCAAAGTTTAATCTTTGTTGTTAATTTTGTGTAATTTGAACATAATATACCTAAGTGTAGTAAATGTGTGTGTGTGTGTGTGTGTGTGTGTGTGTGTGTGTGTGTGATGTGTATATATCTTCAGGCTCACTTGTCCTTCCCTTGGCTGTTCAAGTCACTAATATATGGATCAAACCCATTCTTCACTTTTATTTCTGATCACAGTGCTTCTAACTTCTAATGCTTTCTAACATTTTTTTTGATTCTTTCTTAGAATTTCTATCTCTCTGCTTTCAGTGCTGTTCTGTTCTTGCAAGTTGTCAACTATTTCCATAAGAGTGCTTAACAGATTAATTTCACTTATTTTAAATTATCTGATAATACCAACATCTGTGTCATATCTGAGTCTAGTTCTGATGTTTGCTTTGTCTTTGCAGACTGTGAGTTTGGGGGATTATTTGCTTGATCATTTTGCCTTTTAGCACTCCAAGGTGAAAGATGAACATGCTTTACTGGGTGAAAGTGAAAGTCACTCAGTTGTGTCTGACTCTTTGAGACCCCATGGACTATACAGTCCACAGAATTCTCCAGGCCAGAAAATTGAAGCAGGTAGCCTTTTTTTTCTCTAGGGGATCTTCCCAAACCAGGGATCGAACCCACCCATACTGCAGGCAGATTCTCCTAGCTGAGTCACAAGGGAAGCCCAAGAATACTGGAATGGGTAGCCTATCCCTTCTCCAGTGGATCTTCCTGACCCAGGAATAGAACCAGGGTCTCCTGCATTAAAGGCGGATTTTTTACCAAGAGATGGTGATGAACAGGGAGGCCTGGCGTGCTGCGATTCATGGGGTCGCAAAGAGTTGGACACGACTGAGCGACTGAACTGAACCGAGTTATCAGGAAAGCCCTTACTGGGTAATAGGAACTAAAGTAAATACTCCTTCTATTTGAGAATTTATGTGAATCTGGCTAGGTGTTGGACTTTGATTAGTATTTATAATTGTAGGTACCACAGGAGTTAGCTCCTGTCATGTCCTTGCCTTCATCTCTGTTCTTGACTTTGGGCTTTCCTAAGTCCTGCTTCTCAGAGTCTCTGGATTTTAGCCCTTTTTACTGTGACCCAGTCCTATTATATTGGAGCCATTATTGTGATGGTGAAATGTGAGGAAAGGAAAACATTCTATTGTTGTTCAGTCGTGCACTCCTGTCCAACTCTTTGCAACCCTATGGACTGAAGCATGCGAGGCTTCCTGTCCTTCACTATCTCCCAGAGTTTGCTTAAACTCATAACCATTGAGTAGGTGATACCATCCAACCATCTCATTTTCTGTCATCCTCTTCTCCTCCTGGCTTCAATCTTTCCCAGCATCAGGGTCTTTTCCAATACATTGGCTCTTCTCATCAGGTGGCCAAAATTTTGGAGCTTCAGCTTCAGCATCAGTACTTCCAATGAATACTCAGGACTGATTTCCTTTAGGATTGACTGGTTTGATCTCCTTGCCGTCCAAGGGACTCTCAAGAGTCTTCTCCAGCACCATAGTTCAAAAGCATCAATTATTCAGCACTCAGTCTTCTTTAATGGTTCACCTCTCACATTCATACATGACTACTGGAAAACCATAGCTTTGACTACGGACCTTTGTCAGCAAACTGATGTCTCAGCTTTTCAGTATGCTGCCTAGGTTTATCATAGCAGGGGTCTTTTAATTTCATGGCTGCAGTCACCATCCACAGTGATCTTGGAACCCACGAAAATAAAGTCTGTCACTGTTTCCATTGTTTCCCCATCTGTTGCCATGAAATGATGGGACCAGATACCATGATCTTAGTTTTTTGAATGTTGAGTTTTAAGCCAGCTTTTTCACACTCTCATCTTTCACCTTCATTCAGAGGCTCTTTAATTCCTCTTCGATTTCTGCCATAAGGGTGGTGTCGTCTGCATATCTGAGGTTATAACAAGGCTAGTCTCTGACAATAAACTTCCTTATCTTCAAGGCTTTGGTCCCTTCATCACTGACAATTGTTTCCAAACTTCTAAACTGTGAGCTCTCTTATCAACTTTTGGTTATAGTAATAGAAAAATCCTAGTAAAGTCAATTTAGTTTGAAAATGAATCATCTTGGACCCAGAAGTGCAGCAGCAGTATGTTTGGACATCAAGGTTCAAGCCCTGTTTGCTTCCCTGCTCTGTCATCCACAGGGATGGGCAAGTAGCCCACAGCAGTAATTCTACATGATGGAGTATTATTAGCCATTAAAGTTGTAATTGAGAAAGACCATGTGGCAGCATGGAAAAACACTAGAGATACTAGGAGAAAGACCCAGAGGATAAAAGTGTGCATAAATATGATTAGACTTGTCTCAAACAAGACAAAAGACTGCTTCAGAAAATGGGGAAGAAAATGAACCAGAATGTTAACACAAGCGATAGATTTTCTTTGTTCTTTTTTCCCCAATTCTCAATATTTTTGAAATTTTCTTTAGGGATCTTCAAAATGAAAGAATCTTATTTTAAAAGCTATAAAGAACTAAAATAAAAAAGAAAAGGGGATCTTTAGTTCTCCCTGGAAATTTTTTGGACTATAGACACTGCTTTGCTGTGGGTAATAGAATTCTGTGTCGTTATGGCTCTGATTTAAAAGTGAATAGCTATATTAATAATTTCCATTTGTTGGATATTTCCACTATAATTAACCTGGCAGAATAGAGCATGCAAAGGGCTAATTAAATTTTTGACTGATTCTGATAGAAAGCTCATTACTAGGAATAGTATTTTTATCAGGATACTCTCTTCCAGCGTCTCTCCACTTTCTTTTCAATGGTCCATTTTGAAATACAGAAATCTAGTCAGAACAGTATAAAAATTTTCCATATCTCCTACAACAGTTTAAATTTTACCACCTTTTCCCCATCGTATCTCCTATCTATCTGAGATCATTATATCATTAGTCTTTTTTTAGAATCATTTGTGAGGCAGCTGCTGATACCCCTAAATATTACAGTGTGTTTTCCTCCAAAGACACTCTTCTAGGTAAACACTGTACAGCCTTCCTAATCAAGACATTAACTTCACAGATTGGCATCCAACTCACAGATCCCATTCAAATACTGCTAACTTTCCTAGTGCCACCTCCTTTCCCTTCTGGTTCCTGATTCTGTCCAGGATCGCATACTGCATGTAGTTGCCTTTTCAGTCTTCTCCAGTCTAGGAAAATTCCTCACACTTTCCCTGTCTCAATATAAAGAGAATGAAGCTTGATGTTTCCTCACGACAGTCTCAGACCAAGGACCCCTGACAGGAACAAATTTTTGGTTCTTTTTTTAATTGGAGTGTTATTGTTTTACAGTGTTATATCAGTTTCTGCTGTACAATGAAGTTAATCAGCTGTAGGTATACATATATCCCCTCCTTCTGGGAGCTCCCTCACCCCCACCCCACGCCTCTAGGTCATCACGGAGCACCAAGCTGAGCTCCCTGTGCTATACAGCAGGTTCCCACTCGGTATCTGTTTTACACATGGTTGAGTATTTAGTATGGAGGTTCCTTAAAAACTAAAAATAGAACCACCATATTACTCAGCAATCTCACTGTTGAGCATATTCTCTGAGAAAACCGTAATTCAAAAAGTCACATGTCCCTCAGAGTTCACTGCAGCACTATTTACAATAGCCAGGACATGGAACTAAACTAAAAGTTCATCAACAGATGAATGGATAAAGAAGACATGATACATTTATTTAATAGAATGCTATTCAGCCATAAAAGAAAGTGAAATAGGGTCATTTGTAGTGATGTGGATGAGTCTGTCATACAGAATGAAGTAAGTTAGAGAAAAAACAATATTGTATACTAACGCATATATGTGTGCTCTAGAAAAATGGTACAGATGAAGGTAATTGCAGAGCAGGAATAGAAACACAGATATAGAGAATGACATGTGGACACAGGAGGGGAAGGGGAGGGTGGAATGATCTGGGAGATTAGGTTCGACAAGAACCCGTGTTGCACTCAGTGCACACAGCATCAACCCTTCCCACCACTGAGAGTATCACCTTGATCATCTTGGTATTTGCCAGTCTCTCCACTGCAAAGTCACCATCACCTCCTTTATAATTGAGAAGTATTTTGTAGAAGATGCTCTCAGACTCCAACAAATATCCTTTTACTATCAAATTCCACCCAGTATCTAGTAATGTCTCCTGCCTGAATCACCATCCTTATAAAGATTTTCTGATGATAATGTTCTAATTCCTTCATTCCTTTCACATGTATCAGTCAGCATTCTACTCTAGGGAAGAACTTTTTCTTCTCTCTTATTTATTCATTTATTTAAATCAGCATGGACTCTGGGTGCATATTTCAATCAATGGGCTGTGATCCAGTACTATCATAATTTATTTTCAGGCTCAAATTTCCCAAGATGTAACTGGTAGAAACTTCTCCAGTCTCAATCCTGTATCTTTTGGACACAACTCTATCATAAGAAATCCCCCCTCAGCAGTTTTATTCCTGTTGGGTAGAAGAATGAAAATATTCTTACATCATAGAGTATCAATTCACCAGAATTATCTTCTTTCCTTTTTCAGGAAAAAAATTGGTTGAGATGAGAGTTGGTGACAATAAACCAGTAACTTTTCTCACTTATACTTTAGAGATCTTAGTCACCAAAAGTTATTTCTTCCTAATCCAAGATTTGGAGCTATGGACCTGCTTAATAAAGACCACTCTCCTGGTTGACCTGCCACTCACCCCATAAGTAACCTGCCTGTTGTGGCCTACAGATCACTGCAGGTCCATGCTGGAACACACAGCCAGTCCTGATATTGGTGACATACACTGTCACTGCAGGAACAGGCTCAGGAGATCCAAATCCTTCTCACCCCATTGTCCATGCTAAGTGTAAGACCTGACAGAGCATATGGGCAGCAGTCTCCTTTTGAAGACTAGTATCTCTCTTGTTAAACTTTATAATGACAAAACTTCCCTGGTGGCTCAGACAGTAAAGCATCTGCCTACAATGTAGGAGACCCGGTTTCGATCCCTGGGTCAGGAAGATCCTCTGGAGAAGGAAATGGCAGCCCACTCCAGTACTCTTGCCTGGAAAATCCCATGGACAGAGGAGCATGGTATGCTACAGTCCATAGGGTCGCAAAGAGTCAGACATGACTGAGCAACTTCACTTTCACTTAATGACAAAACGTGCCACATGCAGATAAACTTACTACCAAAAGCATGTTGATCAAGGCTTGAATTCATTCATTTATTCAACAGTTTTTGGGTATCATCTGTGTCAGACACTGTGATGCATGCCAGAGACAGATCAGAGAAAATACAAAGTGCCTGTCTTTTGAAAATTGAGAGAGAAACTGGCTACTAAAAAAGTGAGCAGGTTAACGTGTAGCATGTCAACTGGTGAGATACGAATGAAGAAAACTAAGTGGAGGAAAGGGAACAAAGACTCTCGGTGTGTGGGTGTGGGTGGTGTTTCTGTTAAAGAGAACTCAAGCAAGGTCCTGCTGACAGAGTGCCATTTGAGGAAAGGCTGGGAGGACACGAGAGACGATCTGGTGGAAGAGTGTTCCACTCTGATCAGCTAGGGTGAAGGTTGGAGTTAGGCACATCTCTCATGGACCTGAGAAGCAAAAGAAGCCCAAGGGCTGGATGAATGCAGTGAGGGGAGAAGAGCTGGACATGGAATGGAAAGGTAACCAGGGATGAGGGTAGTGGGTCTTAGAGGCCAAGCTGAGGGTTTTGGCTTTTACTCAGGGTGAAGTAGGGCATCCCGAGAAAGTCTCAGGGAGAAGATCAATGTAGCTCATCCTTTGCTTTAAAAGATTCTCTTTGGTAGCTATGTTGACAGTGGACTCTCAGAGGGCAAGAGCAAAAACTGAAATATCAATTGTGAACCATGATAATAAGCCTGGTGAACAGTGGTGGTAGCTTGGACCAGGGTGTTAACGATGATAGGAAATGGTCAGATTCCTCACTGTTTTCAAGGTAGATGCAAAAGGCTTTGTTAATGCATTGGAGACAGGTTATAAGAGAAGAAGAAGACCTGGTATTTGTTTGCCTCAGCTACTGGAAGAATGGTTGCTTCCTGAGATGGGAGTGCTGCAGGATAGCCAGGTCAATGGATGGGCTCTTGTCTGTGTGGGCTAAGTCTGGGATGCCTGTCAGACTTCCTAATGGAGAGCAGGCAGTTTAGAAGGGAGGTTGGGGTAGAGATACAGATATAGATGTGGAGATATGCACACAGTTGGAGTTAAAAGCCATGAGACCAGTTGGGTTTAACTAGGACGTAAGTATTGATAGAGGGAAAATAGAAGGATCCAAGGCCATGCCTTGGAACATGCCAGCAGCTGAAGGTCAGGGAGGTGAGGAGACAGCTCAGGAGACCATGCAAAGGTGGTCTGTGAGAGAGAAGAGAGCCAGGGGGACATGGAGATGAAGGGGAGAGGGCATCTCCTGCAAGGAGCAATCAGCTTCATCAAACCACATGACAGGTCAAGTCTGATAACAGCCAAGAATTAGACACTGGATTTAGCAAAACAAAGGTCATGAACAATCTTGACAAGAGGAACCTGGTGAGGTGGCAACAAAGCCTGGATGGAGTGAGTTTAAGGAGAGAGGGAAGAAGAAAAAAATGGAGACAACAGATAGAAACAAGAACAAAGAAGATCAGAAACATTTTCCAGCCCCATTCCAGCATGCTGTGAATAAGATGAGATCTGCTTGCTAACCAGCTCTAAAACAATGAGCAACTATCCCACTCTCTGAAAGTCACAGGTTTCTCATGGGGCCAAAGGAAAAGCAAGTTTAAATCAGAGATTTGGCTGATGCTGCTGGAGTTTGGCACCTGGGATACAGAAAAGGCATAGCCTGCTGAGACAGACACTTTATTATTATCAGTTGAATTAAAAGCACAGCATTTTAAACAGTTGTAGGAAGACCACAGCAAGTCCTGAAATTTCCCACATTGACTGATTATCTACAAATTCCTTTAGTTTGCAAACAAAGGCTTAGTAAGTCTAAGCAGGATCTCTCCGTTCCCATGATTGATCTGTCATTATTAAATGGAGTCATTCTGAAAGCCTCATGGATACCATCATTCGCCTCTAAGATAGGCTCTCATTAGATCTGAGCTCTGCACATTTTATTCAGAGCGGAAAACCAGAACCTAGCTGAAAATATCTAGCTTCCCACAGGATTGCGTCCTTACACTCAACTCGAACTGAAAGCGAATGACTTTCATCTGCTGAGACGCCTTCCATTTTTCTGAAATGGCATTAGCTACTGTCACTGGATGTGAAAGGGAATAACAGGGCAGGACTTCACTGGACTTTCCAAAGACTTGTCTGACCCCACTAAATGGAGGTCAGACCGAAGGATGAAAAGGAGAGAAAAGGAAACACCCCAATATGCGTAACCAGGGTTATGTCTAGAGATTTGCTAATGTAGTTCAGACATGCCAGTTAACTTAAGCAAAGATAAATAATCTTGCTACTGTTGTTCTGTTTGGATGGAAGCATGACCCATGGCAACAGATTCAAGTGTCTCCCAAGAGCCCAGTTAGTGGTCAGCCAGGTCTGAAAGTCAGCCTGTTCTGTCCATGAACACCCAGCAGCAACCCGGGAAAGCAGGAGGTTTTGTTAAACCAGCAGCTGCATCAAAGTACTGAGAACTGAGACTGAAGTTAAGAACGGGATTCAAAATATTTGGGGTCAGCTTTCTCAGAACAAGTGGTTTCTCTTTTGTCCCAGAGCAGTGATCACAGAGCCCAGGTTCACTCACACATGCCTGCTCCCACCTCCTGGAGCTCTCCAGCACCAGGTGGGTAGCAATGACACGAGGGCGTGAGCCATGGTGCCCACAGAGTCTGCCCTCTGGGGGCCGGTTGAGCATTAGCGGCTACTTCATGACTGTGCTCACATAGCCGGGGTGCCTATTCAGAGCATCTTGGGGTGGTCCTTTGTGTTACTCCTCAATCATAGGGCTAATTTTCTTGATTTCAAATGTTGATGCTTTTTCCTTTGTTTTGCTTCTTAGAAAAGATCCAGAGGTAAGGAGAAGGGATATACTGCTCGTAGTACTTTTCATGTAACTACCTGTTTGATTTCCAGGCCTCCTTGTCTTTCGCCTAGCGAGCAGCACGTGTCGGTTGGAGTTTAAACTCACCATAGGCAGGGATGTACCTTGGGCTTCCCTCCTGCTACTAACAGAACCCTGGGTACGAAGCCACACAGAGGGGATGGGTAGACTGATTAATCATGTAACATCTCCATCTCTAATAAACTTTCAAGAATTCTTCCAGTCATCATTTTCACTAAATTTGTCCAGATACTCTCACCTTACCTCCACTTTCCAGTATTCCTAATAGCGTGCAAAATAGACATAAGCTGTCTCATTGCAAAATTATGTTCTGAGGTTTAGTAGAAATGGTCACACCATGTTGTATCCAGAAGTCAGAGGGCAGGCTGCAGTGAATACTACTACTGGCCAAGCTCAGTCTGCAAACCCAGCACTTTCTGTATTTCTGGGCAGCAGCTTCCACATGCTTGGTGGGGCCATTAGCTCCCTGGTCTTCTGGACATCTATGGGTTGTGCAGTTGGCACAAGCTTCTGTTGGCTTGTTCTTCATTTGTTGGTTTCGTCTCATGAGTCATTCTCCTTGCTGTCACGTCCTATTTCTCCAGCCCTGCCCAGCAGTGCTTCTGCCCCCAGCTTAGGCTCTCAGGATCCTTTGTCCCCCTACTTCCTGAACTGCAGAACCTCAGTCTTGTCAGGGTTGACATCATGCTCAACCTAACACAGTGTTTTCCTGCCTTCTTTGCAGATGAGAGCAGCCATATCTAAGTCTGGGCAAGGAAATGTAAGTGGAAGTTTCCAGACTGTCTCCTAGTATGTAGCCTTTGCCCTCTCCTCCTCCCTTAACAGAACGAACACCATGGTGGTGTTCCAGTCATCTTATGCTCTCTGGTGACATTCTGAAACCATGTTACTACCCTGGATAAACCATCCCTGGACCTTACTTTGTGTGTGTGTGTGTGTGTGTGTGTGTGCTAAGTTGTTTAGTCGTGTCTGACTGTTTGTGATGCTATGGACTATAGTCCGCCAAGCTCCTCTGCCCGTGGGATTCTCCGGGCAAGAATACTGGAGTGGGTTGCTGTGCCCTCCTCCAGGAGATCTTACCAACCCAGGGATCAAATTCACATCTCTTATGCTTCCTGTATTGTCAGGCAGGTATTTTACTACTAGTGCCACATGGGAAGACCTTGGACCTCACGTCATGTAAGAGAAAAACAGAACCTACAAATTGAGCTACTGTGTTAGAGTGGATCTGAATGAAGACTCCGACAGCCATAGGCCGTGGTCCATGCCAGCCTGCCCCTCTGGTACATGTCACCTTTCAGTCCTGTTCTGGAGTGGTAAGACCATCCCACGTGGACCACCTAGCTAGTCCCCTGGCTTGTGATACTCTGGGACCTCTGTGTCCATTTACATGAAGCTGCAGAAATGAACATCTTCTGTACATTCTGAGCGTACAGGCAGGCTCTGCAGGACCCACAGCTGGGAGTCTGCAGGCAGCCATGAGGTGTCACTCCCAGAAGGCACTCCTTGTCACTATCAGTGACTTCTTGGCACTCTCTTTCTAGGGAACAAGGCTTAAAACTGAGGTTTAGAAGTATGTGCTGCCTGGTGTGTGTGTGGGTTCAGTTGTGTCTGACTCTTTTGCACTCCCCCTGGGCTGACGCCTCTGTCCACGGGATTTTTCCAGGCAAGAATACTGGAGTGGTTTGTCATTTTCTACTCCAGGGGATCTTCCCAACCCAGATATTGGACCCATACCTCTTGCCTCTTGTTCATTGGCAAGCAGATTCTTCACCACTATGCCATCTGGAAAGCCTAAGATGTTTGCCTGGACATATGGTAAAATCAGCAGAGCCTCTAAAGTTCTAGGTATAAGCTCCCCCCACCATTCTGCTCCCATAGATGAGGTTCCTCCACCACCACCACCAAATAACCTTCTTATCAAGGGGGCAGGTGCAAGTCCTGTTTATCCCTAAGTAGCAGGATTTTATATTTTGGGGCTCCAAAATCACTGCAGATGGTGACTGCAGCCATGAAATTAAAAGACACTTACTCCTTGGAAAAAAAGTTATGACCAACCTAGACAGCANGAGGTTCCTCCACCACCACCACCAAATAACCTTCTTATCAAGGGGGCAGGTGCAAGTCCTGTTTATCCCTAAGTAGCAGGATTTTATATTTTGGGGCTCCAAAATCACTGCAGATGGTGACTGCAGCCATGAAATTAAAAGACACTTACTCCTTGGAAAAAAAGTTATGACCAACCTAGACAGCATATTAAAAAGCAGAGATATTACTTTGTCAACAAAGGTCTGTCTAGTCAAAGCTATGGTTTTTCTAGTAGTCATGTATGGATGTGAGAGTTGGACTATAAAGAAAGCTGAGCACTGAAGAATTGATGCTTTTGAACTGTGGTGTTGGAGAAGACTCTTGAGAGTCCCTTGGACTGCAAGGAGATCCAACCAGTCCATCCTAAAGGAAATCAGTCCTGAATATTCATTGGAAGGACTGATGTTGAAGCTGAAACTCCAATCCTTTGGCCACCTGATGTGTAGAGCTGACCCATTTGAAAAGACTCTGACGCTGGGAAAGATTGAGGGTGAGAGGAGAGGATGAGATGGTTGGATGGCATCACCAACTCAACAGACATGAGTTTGAGTAAACTCTGGGAGTTGGTGATGGACAGGGAGGTCTGACGTGCTGCAGTCCATGGGGTCACAAAGAGTCGGACATGACTGAGTGACTGAACTGAACTGAACTGAACTGAAGCAGGTTTTGCTTCCTGCCAACCTGCAGAAATCATTCAAGTGAGCTGATCACAACCTCCCACTGGAACCAGGGGCAGCCTCCCTCTTGTTCCTACAAACCCTGCCTCCTGCAGCCCCGCTGGTTCACTCTGGTCCCCAGTACATCCCCGTGTGGCCCTGGGTGGTGTGTAGAGTCCTCCTTCCCCGGCTGGGAGTATGTGTGACTAATAACGACGGTCCATCTCACTTCCGGGATGGAGGGCTATGTCTGGCCATCCTCCCACTACCAGGGTGGAAACCCTCTCTCATCAAAGTGGGCGGAAGGAGGTGATTAAAACAGAATTCCCACCCACTCCCTATGGGCTGGGAAACTTCTCCCACCACTGCTGTTTCCCCAGCCAGTAACTCGCTGTCTCTTCTGTGTGGGAAGAGGTCAGAGTCAGAGGCAACAGTGCAGCCCTGCCCTCTCTCCTGAGTCACCCAGAGGCTCCGAGCTGGCTCACAGGTCAGTGCAGAAAGTGGCAAACGTGGCGCCATCAGCTTTCACTTGTATCTGTAAAAGCCCCTCTCAGAGACCTCTTCCAAAGTGAGAAAAAAAGCTGAAAGGGGACAAAAGCTGTGTGGGGCAGGACTGAGATGTGACTTTAGAGTGGCCACTTTCAAGCCATCCCTGGTTTTCTTCTTTTATAAAACTATCAAGCACATCAAATCTCCTGTTTGAAAGAGAAAGAAAAAAGAATGAAGGAAAAGTAAAGACAGAAATAGTATGATAAGGTCACCCGCTGTCTCCCATTCATTCACCATTGATCAGAGTTGACCATTCAACCCATTTCCAAACCTGAGAGCCATCTTTTCATTGTTAAAAAGGCTGGTCACAGACCCAGCTTGGAATTTTCACCATTCAAGCCATTATTTGTTGTGTCAGCAGAGATGTCAACTGCATTCAGAGTCATCATTTTGTTCCCCAAGACTAATTTGGATGACACAAAAACACAAAAGTGCTAGGAATCCCGAATTAGGCTCCCCTGGGCAGGCATCCCCCTGTGAAACAACTGTGGATGGAAGTGAAAGTCATCCACGTGGAAGATTCATTGTTCCTTGTTGGTGGCTGTTTGTGACCACACAGCTAGCTCCCTCCTCAGCCCTGCCCCTCACTGTAAATCCAGCTCCAGAGCTCTCATCCTCAGAATAATAGTGAGCCAGCCCCATAGTGATTAGCAGGTATGTGGGCTTCTCTGAGCATTTTGTTGTGTGCTTAGTTGCTAAGTCATGTCTGACTCTTTGTGACCCCATGGACTGTAGCCCACCAGGTTTCTCTGTCTATGGGATTTTTCAAGCAAGAATACTGGAGTGGGCTGCCATCTTCCTCCTCCAGGGCATCTTCCCAACAAAGTTATCGAACCTGCATCTCCTGTGTCTCCTGCATTGCAGGCAGATTCTTTACCCACTGAGCCATTGGGGAAGCATTTTTGGGGGGAGAGCAAAGAGGAGTTATCTCATGCACCTTGCAGCAAATATTCTCTTCTCTTCACCATCCCCTTCCCACTGTTGGCTCCCTCCCGATTTCTAGAATCACCTCTATCATCCAGAACCACTGAGTCCTGGGTCTCCCTAGCCATCAACCCACATACAATTAACCAATCATCTTGAGATCAGCAGCAGGCTACAGTCTCTCTACCCAGGTCCCGAGGAAGCCCTTCTGTGTCCAGGCATTTCATCTGCAGCATCCACGTGACAATAGGAGAGACAGGAGTCAGGGAAGGAGGCCCCACAGAGCCCCTGTCAGACTTGATCTGCCTCAGGACACACATGGGCCGTGCCCCTCAGTTTCTAATTGAAGTGTTGTCCTGCAGGCCCCTCTGGCTGCATTTTTCCCACACACAAGAAAATCAGCCCCGAAGACTTCAAGATAATTGTCTCTCTGCTGCCTCCACTCCTCAGCTGCCCCTCAATGTGACACACGCAGTTTCCACCCATCCTCATTTCTGTTCTTTCTCCAGAAAACATTCAAGAGACGGTCCCGCGGGACTTGTCTGGCCGCTTTGTCCTTGACTGACCCAGCTTCAGCCCACGGGTTATAGAGACATTTCTCCCCAGCTAAGGAGACTCATAAGATTTTAGCACAGAGAATCTGGGTGGCGACAAAGCTAAGCATCTGAATAACACAGAATGTTGAAATAAAGGGAATCGCCTGTTCTTCTGAAGAGAAGTCATCTGAAGACAGGACACATCCAGCTTTGAGCCATCAGGACAGCCCTCAAGGGGCAAGGAGCCCACACCATTATCTCTTGGCATCTGGGAGCAAGGCTGAGCTATAGGAAGGAGCGATGGGGAGAAGATACATCTTCGTGCCATGAGCCCTGCCCAGGGTGGATGTGGGCTGGAGACCCTCCTGTTGGCCCTGAAGTTCCCACTAGAAGACAGTTGCAGGCCGCTTGCTCTGTGAACCCCTAAACACATGGAACCTGTGGTGATTTTATCTCAAGTGTGTGTCAGGTCACCAAGAGAGCTATTCCTCTAGGTATTGACTCTCAAGGTCTTCTAAAACCTTCCAACAAAGACATAGACAGGATGTGTCTTCTGCCAGGAGGACACACCCACTATGAGTTATTCAAGACAGACCTTTGAACCTGAAGGAGATAAAGCCTCTAGGTCCAACTACCAATTGGTAGAAAGCACATGGGATGGAAGAACATGATAAATGACAACTTCTAGATGCAAAATCTAAAAGAAAGCAAAATTTAAACTGAGGAAACTCTAGGGAATGAAAGAGCTGTTGATTCAACAAATAAAATGCAGAGAAAGAATGAGAGATCTTTAAATTAGCAATGTAGAGCCTCATTTGGATTTTGATTCAACAAACTGTAAAAAAAAATGATAAAGCACAAAACAGGAGTTCCCTGGCTGCACTGAAACCGCCAACGCAAAATCCAGCTCTTAGGAGAGGGCGGTAGCAGGGGACCCATACAACTAAGGAAGCACACATCTTTAGTCTTGCTCCAGAATCTCCAGGAAAAAGAAACAGAAAAATAGTACATAAGGATCTTCTGTGAAAGTAGGGATTTTTCTCTGTAAAATTATAATAAATATACTCTCTTGAATCAAAAAGTTCAAAGATTGTATCTAATGTTTCATTGACTGTATTGCACACACACACACGTACACACACATATACATTTGCTCACTCACACTCACCCACCATAGGTGACCTCGTAGAAGGAGGAATCGCAGCTACCGCCAAGTAGTGATAACGGGTCTGAGACGATTGGCGGGCCCACCAGCCTCGGTCCTGGCCCTGTCTTCTACCCTTTCTTTTTTACATGCTCCTCTACCTTTCCCCAGGGCTCTTGTTTCCTGCCCGCTTCTTGTTTTTTAAATAGGAGATGTTTCCAGTTTTCAATCCTCTCTTTGCTCTGATCCAACTTGGGGCATTCTTGCTTTTCCATTCAGCTGTACCAAGAATGTGCCAAGTAGTGATAACGGGTCTGAGACGATTGGCGGGCCCACCAGCCTCGGTCCTGGCCCTGTCTTCTACCCTTTCTTTTTTACATGCTCCTCTACCTTTCCCCAGGGCTCTTGTTGCCTGCCCGCTTCTTGTTTTTTAAATAGGAGATGTTTCCAGTTTTCAATCCTCTCTTTGCTCTGATCCAACTTGGGGCATTCTTGCTTTTCCATTCAGCTGTACCAAGAATGATATATCTTTATAGTTGGCACCAGGGACAGGATGTTGTCTCTGAGAATGGTTACAAATGAATGAAAGACAAAGCAAGCAGATCCCATATAAAGAGGATAAAATGGAGTGTGATACAAATACTTACATTCTCTGTGAGAGATTGCCAATGAATTGTCATGCTGATATTTACGTGGATACACATATATGTATAGTGTGTATATGTGTAGTATATACATATATGTTATGTGTGCTTTAACACACAGCCAATCTTCCAGAAGCACATGTAAAACATGTGACTTCACATGGCATGTTCCCCTGGTTTCCTCTATGTCCTGCCAGGTCCTCAACTGACCTTGGCCACACCATGTAGGTAGGACCCAACAGTACAGAAAATGACCTAGGTGACATTCAGAGTAATCTCCCTCAGCACAGAACAGTGCCCTTGGGACATCACTGAAACAGAAAACACAAGGAAACAGCTCCCCAGGCCCACAGTGAAAGGAAACAACCTTCCCTCTTCTTCCAGTGAGAGGGCCTTCACTTTTTTGCTTCTTCTGGATCTTTTGGGGTAATGTCCAAGTGGAGATGACAGGGAATAAATCTTTACTCTGACTGAAAATTGCTCCATCAGCTTTTAATGACTGTGTTGAGTTCCTTTATATGGATGTGCCATAGTTTATTTGTCTCTGCTGATGGATGTCTGGGTTTCCAGGCTGTAACCACTGTCACTGCGGATGGTGACTGCAGCCATGAGATTAAAAGACGCTTACTCCTTGGAAGGAAAGTTATGACCAACCTAGACAGCATATTCAAAAGCAGAGCCATTACTTTGCCAACAAAGGTCCGTCTAGTCAAGGCTATGGTTTTTCCAGTGGTCATGTATGGATGTGAGAGTTGGACTGTGAAAAAGGCTGCTGCTGCTGCTGCTGCTGCTAAGTCGCTTCAGTTGTGTCCGACTCTGTGCGACCCCATAGACCACCTTCTCCAATGCATGAAAGTGAAAAGTGAAAGTGAAGTTGCTCAGTTGTGCCTGACTCTTAGCGACCAAATGGACTGCAGCCTACCAGGCTTCTTCGTCCATGGGATTTTCCAGGCAAGAGTACTGGAGTGGGTTGCCATTGCCTTCTCCGGTGAAGAAGACTGAGCGCCGAAGAATTGATGCTTTTGAACTGTGGTGTTGGAGAAGACTCATGAGCGTCCCTTGGACTGCAAGGAGATCCAACCAGTCCATTCTAAAGGAGATCAGTCCTGGGTGTTCTTCGGAAGGAATGATGCTAAAGCTGAAACTCCAGTACTTTGGCCACGTCATGCAAAGAGTTGACTCATTGGAAAAGACTCTGATGCTGGGAGGGATTGGGGGCAGGAGGAGAAGGGGACGACCGAGGATGAGATGGCTGGATGGCATCACCGACTCGATGGACGTGAGTTTGCGTGAACTCCGGGAGTTGGTGATGGACAGGGAGGCCTGGCGTGCTGCGGTTCATGGGGTCACAAAGGGTTGGACACGACTGAGCGTCTGAACTGAACTGAACCATTGTGTCCTTGCTATTTGATTGTTATTAACCAGTCCATTCTCTTTTCATAGGTGTGCATGTTTATATGCTCATGTGTGACTTTCATCAGCTAGTTTCTGAATTCCTAAATAATGGTACTCGTCATTCTTTCTTTCTTTCAATTTTTTAAAAAAATCTTCCTTGTATGTGTAATGTCTGCAGGAGAGAAATCTGGTATTAAGAAAAGCAATCTTTTCCTTAGACTTCTTCAAGACCTGTTTATTTCTGAAAAAGCGGTTTCAGTATTTTTTCCTACAGCAAATTTTCATTTACTCACTTAGTACAGGAATGAAGGTTACTAGCATTCCTTCATTGCACAAACAGGGAAACAAAGGTTCTTTTGCCTTCCATTTATCAACTTTAACATTTCCACCTCTTCTAAATATCTGATGTTTGAAGATTTTATTCTTTCCTAGTGACATAGGCTGGTCTGAGGCATGTTCTGCTTTTATAACAAACACCCCCATAGAAATAATTTCCCTGGTCTCCATTCTGCCTCCCCTTGGAAGGGAGCAAATACATAGTCCATTTTCCCATTCCCCAAAGCCTGTGAGATGCCCTCCTTAGCCCTTTGTAGTACATACAAACATGCAGGCTCACCTTTCAGTTCAGTTCAGTCGCTCAGTCATGTCTGACTGTTTGTGACCCCATGAATTGCAGCACGCCAGGCCTCCCTGTCTATTATTCTGTAGTTTTAAGATGCATAACTGGAAGACTTTTAAAAAGAAGAACCAAATCAGTGTAATGTGTGTGTGTTAGTCTCTCAGTCGTGTCTGACTCTTTGTGACTTCATGAACTGTAAACTGCCAGGCTCCTCTGTCCATGGAATTCTCCAGGCAAGAATACTGGAGTGGGTTGCCATTCCCTTCTCCAGGGGATCTTCCTGATCCAGGGATCAAACCTGGGTCTCCTACATTACAGGCAGAGTCTTTATCATCTGAGCCACTAGGGAAACCATTATTACCTACAGTTTATTTTTAAAAGCCATGACAAGATCAGACAAGACGGAGGGTAGAAAGACCCTGAGCTTACCTCCTAACACCAAAATTACAACCTTTTATGGAACAACCATTAATGAACCTACAAGAAAAGATCTTCTACAACTAAAAATACAGAGAAGGAACCACAATGAGATGAGCAGGAAGGGTGGACTCATGATATAGTCAAGTCCCATATCCCCAAGTTGGCATATTGACTATGCCAAAGCCTTTGTGTGGATCACAACAAACTGTGGAAAATTCTTCAAGAGAAGGGAATACCAGACCACCTGACCTGCCTCTTGAGAAATCTGCATGAAAGTCAGGAAGCAACAGTTAAAATTGGACATGGAACAACAGACTGGTTCCAAATAGGAAAAGGAGTACATCAAGGCTGTATATTGTCACCCTGCTTATTTAGCTAATATGCAGAGTACATCATGAGAAACGCTGGGCTGGATGAAGCACAAGCTGGAAGCAAGATTGCTGGGAGAAAAATCAATAACCTCAGGTATGCTAATGACACCACCTTTATGGCAGAAAGTGAAGAAGAACTAAAGAGCTTCTTGATGAAAGTGAAAGAGGAGAGTGAAAAAAATTGGCTTAAAGCTCAACATTCAGAAAACGAAGATCATGGCATCTGGTCCCTTCACTTCATGACAAATAGATGGGGAAGCAGTGGAAATAGTGACAAACCTTATTTTTGGGGACTCCAAAATCATTGCAGACGGTGCCTGCAGCCATGAAAGATGCTTGCTCCTTGGAAGAAAAGTTATGACCAAACTAGACAACATATTAAAAAGCAGAGACTTACTTTGCCAATGAAGGTCCATCTACTCAAAGCTATGGCTTTTCCAGTAATCATTTATGGATGCGAGAGTTGGACTATAAAGAAAGCTGAATGCCGAAGAATTGATGCTTTTGAACTATGGTGTTGGAGAAGACTCTTGAGAGTCTCTTGGACTGAAGGAAATACAACCAGTCCATCCTAAAGGAAATCAGAACTGAATATTCATTGGAAGGACTGATGCTGAAGCTGAAACTTCAATACTTTGGCTACCTGCTGTGAAGAGCTGACTCATTGGAAAAGACCCTGATGTTGGGAATGATTGAAGGTGGGAGGAGAAGGGGATGACAGAGGATGAGAAGGTTGGATGGCATCACTGACTAAATGGACATGAATTTGAGTAAACTGAGGGAGTTGGTGATGGACAGAAAGGCCTGGTGAGCTGCAGTTCATGGGGTTGCAAAAAGTTAGACACAACTGAGCGACTGAACTGAACGGATACCCCCAAGTGGGTGACCCATGAATGGGAAAGCAATTATAACTCCAAAGGCTCTCCCAAAGGAGTGAGCATTCTGAGCCCCCCATTGGGCTCTTAGCCCATGGGTCCTGCACTGGGAAGACAAGCCCCCAAAGATCTGGCTTTCAGGCCAACAGGGCTTACTTTCAGGAGTCCTAGGGGACTGGGGGGAAATGGAGACTCAACTCTCAGATGGTGCACACAAAATCTCATAGGTTCAGGGGCCCAGGGAAGAAGCAAAATTTTAAAGGAGCCCCGGTTGGACCTATTTGCTGATCTTGGAGAGTCTCTCAGAGAGGCAGGAAGAAACTGTGACAACCTGGGAACAAAGATACTATGGCATCCACTTGGGAGAGCGCCTTCTACCATGGGACTCTGGTGCTGGTAAGCATCATTTTGGAATCCTCCCTCTATATTATCCTCAGGACCCATCCCCACTCCTGCCAAACAGCCTGTGAGCACCAGTATTAGAACACTCAAGCCAAGCAACTAACTGAGTGGGTATACAGTTCCACCTATCTGCAGATAATTTGCTTTAAGACCCCCTCTGAGCCCACCCCCAGACATGGTCCAGGCCACCAGAGATGCCAGGACCCAGCTCCACACACCATTTGGGCAGAAACCAAGCCCAACATCCCCGTTTCCACCCATCAGTGAGCCTGTTCTAGCCTCCGGACCAGCCTCCCACATCACTGAATGGATATGAGCAGCAGGACATCTGGAGGCTTCCCTGGTAACTCAGCTGGTAAAGAATCTGCCTGCAATGCAGGAGACCCTGATTTGATTCCTGAGTCAGTAAGATTCCCTGGAGAAGGGCATGCAACTCACTCCAGTATTTTTGCCTGGGAAATCCCGTGGACAGAGGAGCCTGGCGGGCTATAGTCCATGGGGTCGCAAAGTGCTGGACATGACTTAGTGACTAAGCACAAGCACACACATCTGTAGCACCATAGCCTGGTGGACCCAGCCAACACCAACAGGCTAGATCCTGACCTAGGACAGGCTGGGTCCCAGCCTTGCACACTGGCAGGACAACACAAGCTCCAGGACACCATGTATCTTGCCACCAGCTATGTCAGGAAACAGGCCATCCACAGCAGGGCACTCAGGCCCTGCAGCCAGACTCCAGGGTGCAGCAGTGCCTGGCAATGAGTTGGCTCTAGCCCCGGGACCTGACTACACTTCCCAGTGTGTGGGCACCAGCCCTGGGGTCTCCTGTGCCCTGACTTCACCTGCCCAATGAGACTGCATTAGCTCCAGAGGAAGACAGAGAAAGACAAATAGTGTAAGATATCACTTACGTGCGGAATCTGAAAAAAGAAAACAAACAGTGAATATAAGAAGCAGAAACAGACTCAGAGATATAAACTAGGGGTCACCATGGGAGAGGGAAGGGAGGAGGGGCAAGTTAGGGTTAGGGAATTAAGAGATATAAACTAAACTCTTATGTATAAAATAAATAAGCTATAAGGATATATTGTATAGCACAGGGAATATAATGAATGTTTTATAATAACTATAAATTTATAAAAAAATAATTATAAAAATTAACCTTTAAAAATTGTGAATTACTACATTGTACACCCTAAGCTCAGTCACTCAGTTGTGTCCGACTCTTTGTGACCCCAGGGACTGCAGTATGCCAAGCTTCTCTGTCCTTCACCATCTCCTGGAGCTTGTTCAAACTCATGTCCATTGAGTTACTGATGCCATCCAACCATCTCATCCTTTATCGTTTACTGTAAATCAAGTATATCTCAATAAACGAAAGTGAAAGTCACCCAGTCATGTCCACCTCTTTGTGATCCCATGGACTGTAGCCTGCCAGGCTCCTCTGTCAGTGGAATTCTCCAGGCAAGAATACTGGAGTGGATAAACATTCTCTTCTCCAGGGGATCTTCCCAGGCCTTCCCAGGGATGGAACCCAGGTCTCCCACATCACAAGTAGATTCTTATCTGAACCACTAGGAAAGTCTATATCTCAATAAAAAGGGGATAAAAAGCCATGACACATTCTTTCCTGTCTCTTTATTCACTGGGATGTTTTTGCTCTTTCTTTCTCCTCCACTGAGCTACCTCCAACCTTGGAGACACTGTTTTCTTCTGGGCAGTGACAACACTAAATACTTTTGCATTGGATTCCAAGTGAGCAGGAATTGGGGAATGTCTGCTATATCCCAGACATTGGGCAAGTAGGAGGCCTGCAAAGGCATGTGACTAAAACTGACCCTTTGACACAAGGACCTCTGAAGAAAGTAAATATGTCCTGAAAACAAGGACAGTAGGTTATGAGAAAATCTGCTACTGCTAAATTATCACTATGAAAAGAATAAAATTTAAAATAGTGCATTCTACTTAGTGTAAAAAGCTAAGTGAAGAAGGAGAAATTACATAACTATAAATGGAAACGTGAATCATGGTTTTCATATCTTTTTAGACATCCATAATCTGTTTGTGGATGAAATTCACTCATCAGTGCTAAATCTGGTAAACTGAAAGTCCTATTTCCTTAACTTGTATGGAAAAAACTAGCATTGGTATCTGAGATCCCTTGCAGAAAAACCACTGTTACATGAGTAATTTTATTTTCAGGAGAGTTTTCATTACAAATTCAATTGCTTAATGACAGAGGATGAGATGGTTGGATGGCATCACCGCTCAATAGACATGAGTTTGAGTAGGCTCTAGGAGTTGGTGATGGACAGGGAAGCCTGGTATGCGGCAGTCCAGGGGTCGCAAAGAGTCAGACATGACTGAGCAACTGAAATGAACTGAACTGAATGATTATAAGACTATTTAGATTATCTGTTTCATCTTGGTTGAGTTTTGGTAACTGAGGTTTTTGAGGAATTGATTTGCTTAAGTCACCAAACTTATAATGTAAACTTATTCATGTTATTCCTTTATTATTCTTTTAATGACTGCAGAATCTGTAGTGACATACCATATTTCATTCCTGACATTGATGATTTGTGTCTTATTTTTATTTTGTTAACCTTACTAGTGGTTTATCAATTTTGTTGATTTCTTAAGGAACCAGTTTTTGTTTCATTGATTTTGCTTTGTTTTCCTATTATCAATTTCAGAATAACTGTATCGTTTCCTTCCTTCTGCCTGCTTATTTTCCCTTTTTGTTTCTCAGATTCTTGAAGTAGAAACTTAGATTACTGCTTTGAAATCTTTCCTCATTTCTAATGTAAGCATTTGTGGCTGTAAATTTTCCTCTCAGTAGTTAAGGCACACTCTACATAGGTTTTATATGTTATATTTTCATTTTCATTCATCATTTGGTTCTATATTTTCAAAACTTGCCTTTGAGATTTACTCTTTGATCCATGGATTATTTAGAAATGTGTTGCTGCACTTACAAGTATTTAGAGCTTTTCCTTTTGTCTGTTATTGATATCTAATTTGATCCCATTGTGGTCAAAGAAGACACTCTATAATTTCATTTTTTTTTAACTCATTGATTCTTTTATTTTATGGCCCAGGATATGGCCAGTCTTGGCAAATCACTTGAACAAAATGTGCTTTATGTTTGTTTTATGTGGAGTGTTGTGTTATATATATCATTTATATTAAGGCAATTTGATGTGTTAGGGGTTATGTCTATTATTTGATTTCTGAAAAATGCAATATTTACTGACATAAAATATATTATTATTCATAAGACACATTTAAAACTAATTTAAAAGAGTATAAATGATACAAAGTAGTTCTTAGGCCACAGTAGAAGTAAATAAGAAATCAATAACAGAAAGGAAGCTAGAAGATCTCCAGTATCTGGAAATTAAGCAATATGCTTCTCAGTAACACATGAGTGAAGAAAGAAGTCTCAATAGAAGTTTAAAAATGTTTTTAAATAAAGAAAAATGGAAATACAGCATATGAAAATGTGTGGGACTCAGTGAAAGCAGCACTTAGAAGACTATTATAATATTAAATACATATATTAAAAAGAGGAAAATATAAGAGCAACAGCCTAAGCATCTACCTTAGGACTAAGACACTAGATGACGAACAATTAAGTCAAAAGCAAGGAAAAAAGAAGATATAAATATTAGAATAGAAGTCAAGGAAATTGACCATTAAAAAAGACAGAGAAAAATCAATGAAGAAAAACCTCTTTTTTAAAAGTCAATAAAATTGATAAAGTTCTCACCAGGATAACCAATTGAAGAAAAGAGAAAAGATATGTTACCATTATCAAAAATTAAAGAGGGATCATCACTAAAGATCCCAGGTACATTAAAAATTTAATCAAGGGATACAATGAACAACTATATAACTACAAATTTGATAACTTGGATGAAATGGATCAATTTCTTGAAAAACAAAAACTCACAGGAAGAGAAATAGATCATTTGAAAGGACTTGCATCTATTAAAGAGAATGAATCAGTAGTCGATAACCTCTCAAAGAGAAAGCACCAGCCCCAGATCAGTTCAGTGTTGAATCCTACCAGAGATTTAAGGGGAAAAGTTATACCATTTCTCTACAATCTCTTCTAGAAAACAGAAGCAGAAGGGAAACTTCCTCACCCCTTCTATTTGGCCAGCATTACTCTAATACCAACATCAGACAAACACATTGCAAGAAAGAAAAAATATAGGCTGATATTTCACCTATATCTTTATTTGAACATAGATACAAAAATCAACAAAATATTAGCATATAAAATGCAACAATGCATAGAAAAAATTTTATACCACAACCAAGAAGGACTTACACAAGACTGCTTTCACACTGGAAAATAAATATATGTAGTCCACCACATTCAAAGGCTAAAAAAAAAGTCACATGATCTATCAAATTATACAGAAAAAAATTGGCAAAATTCAACATTTTTTTGTGAATAAGATGCTCAGCACATTAGGAACAGAGAAGAACTTCCTCAACTTGATAAAGAATATATATATTTTTAATTGGAATGCGATTGCCTTACCGTGTTGTCTTAGTTTCTGCTGTGCAATGAAGTGAATCAGCGATAGATAGATAGATAGATGGATAGATAGATAGATAAATCAATCGATCCTCCTTCTTGGACCTCCTTCCCTCCATCCTACCCCCTAGGTCATCACAGAGCACCATTACTTAGTTGGCTTATCTACCATATGCTTGATTTGGAGAAAATCTGTATTTTCTGGATATGAGAATTTATCATTTGCAGGTGTTGCAAATATCTCCAAATCTGTGTTTTTTATTAGTATATATTCTTAAATTTAGAGTTTTCCAGGTGGTTCAGTTGTAAAGAATCTACTTGCCAATGCAAGGGATGTAGGTTCCATCCCTGGGTCAGGATGATTCCCTGGAGAAGGAAATGGCAACCTACTCCAGATTCTTGCCTGGAAAATCCCATGGGCAGAGGAGCCTGGCAGGCTATAGTCCATGGGATCACAAGAGAGGCAGATTTGACTTAGTGACTAAACAACAAATTCTTAAATTTAATGTAGGCAAATAGAAGGATAAAAAGTGGAAGCTGTGACTGATTTTCTTTTCTTGGGCTCTAAAACCACTGCAGATGGCGATTGCAGCCATGAAATTAAAAGATGCTTGCTCTTTGAAAGGAAAACTCTGACAAACCTAGAGGGCATATTAAAAAGCAGAGATTTTTTTCTCCCTAAGACAAGTATCCAGGCAAAGGTATTTTCTCTCACCATTTTTATTTATCATTGTACTAAAGATTCTAGCCAGTAAGGTAAGGCAAAAACAAAAAAATACTAAAATCAAACAGACTGAAAAGGAAGAAATAGAGCTGTGTCTATAAGCCAACAAAGGTCCATCTAGTCAAAGCTATGGTTTTTCCAGTAGTCATGTATGGATGTGAGAGTTGGATCATAAAAAGACTGAGTGCTGAAGAACTGATGCTTTCAAATTGTGGTGCTTGAGAAGACTCTTGAGGGTCCCTTGGACTGCAAGGAGATCAAACCAGTCAATCTTAAAGGAAATCAACCCTGAATACTTATTGGAAAGACTAATGCTGAAGCTGAAGCTCTAATACTTTGGTCACCTGATGCCAAGAGCTGATTCACTGGAAAAGACCCTGCTGCTGGGAAAGATTGAAGGCAGAGAATGAGATGCTGAGATAGCATCACTGACTCAAAGGACATGAATTTGAGCAAACTATGAGAGATGGTGGAGGACAGAGGAGCCTCGCATGCTACAGCCCATAGACTCTCAAAGAGTCAGACGTGACTTGGTGACTGAACAACACAACAGCTACACAGAAATATGTTTATGTCACCATTTTTATTTATCATTGTACAAAGATTCTAGCCAGTAAGGTAAGGCAAAAACAAAAAAATACTAAAATCATACAGACTGAAAAGGAAGAAATAGAGCTGTGTCTATAAGCACCTGATGTGATTGTCTATACAGGAGATTCCAAGGGATATAAAAAACATTAATGAGTTTAACAACCCAAGGGATATAAAGGATATAAAACCTCATACTAAAATTTTAAGATAGCTTAGTTTCATTTTAATTCACCTCAAAATATTTTATAATTTCCACTTTGATTTATTTCTGATCCACAGGTTATATAAAAGTGCGTTGCTTAGTTTCCACATATTTGGGAATTAAAGATATATTTCTGTTATTAATTTTTTGTTAATAACAGAGAATGTTCTTTGATTTATTTTAAATTTGAGATTATTATGACCCAGAAGGTGGCAAATTATCTACAGACATTTGAAAAGATTGTGTATTCTCCTGCTTTTGAACATAGTGTTTTGTAGATGGAGGTTAGGTCAAGTTGGTTGATAGTGCTGTTCAGATATATAAGAAACCTCGCTGAGATTTCAATAAGAATTGCATTAAATCTATGATTAACTTAAGAATAATTGGCAAATTTACTATCAATATGTTGAGTCTTTAAAATCATTAAAACAATGACTTATCATTTAATTAAATCTTCTTGGTTTCTTTCACCAGCACTTTATATTTTTTAGTATACACGTTCTCTATGTATTTTATTAGATTTATACTTGTGTGTGTTAAGTCACTCAGTCGTGTCCGACTCTTTGTGACCCATGGACTGTAGCCACCAAGCTTCTCTGTCCCTGCGATTCTCCAGGCAAGAATACTGGAGTGGGTTGCCATGCCCTCCTTCAGGGGATATTCCTGACCCAGAGACAGAACCTGAGTCTCTTATGTCTCCTGTATTGGCAAGAGGGTTCTTTACCACTAACACCACCTGGGAAGCCTAGATTTATACCTAAGTACTTCATTTTTTTCAGTGATTGAAAGTGGTATTTTTAGATTATGTTTTTTGAATATTCATTGTTATTATATAAATGCAATTGAGTCTTGCATGTTACTCTTGCAATGTTACTTATTTATTAATTCTAGAAGTTTTTGTAGATTTTTATCTACAAAATACAATATATATAGATATATAAATAACCATGTCACCTGCAAATTACAATTTTATTCTTCCTTTTTTTTTTACTCTTTTTTTTTTTAATTTTATCTTTACTTTATTTTACTTTACAATACCATATTGGTTTTGCCATACATTGACATGAATCCACCATGGGTGTATACGAGCTCCCAATCCTGAATCCCCCTACCACCTCCCACCCCATATCATCTCTCTGGATCATCCCCGTGTACCAGCCCCAAGCATCCTGTATCCTGTATCGAACATAGGCCAAAAAAAAAAAAAAAGAATATCTGAACATTTGTATTTTTCAAAAACTGTCAAGATAATTCTGATGTGAATCTGGATTTTAAAAAGTGATTACAGATTTTCCTATTAGATGCTAGTTTTGGTGGTACAGAATTCTATTATTTTTCTGTTGAACAATCATGATGCAATGGTACTAAGTGAGTAGTAGTTACATACAGTAGTAAAAGATGTTTATCAGGTTTCACAATCAATAGATAGAAAAAAAAAGATATTTACAATTGCAAGCCATAATGAGAACATAATTAACTTAATATAAAATAATGATGCACAATTTGGGGGTTCAAGCAGAGTAATGTGGTAAGTGAAAGAGCATATATGCATGTGTTTTCATCACCCCAGCCAGAATATGCCTTTCGGTTGGTGCATTTAATCCATTTACATTTAAGGTAGATATTGATAGATATGATCCTATTACTGTTTTATTAATTGTTTTGGGGCTTATTTTCTGTAGGTCTTTTCCTTCTCTTGTGTTTCGTGCCTAGAGGAATTCCTTTAGCATTTCTCGTAAATCTCGTTTGGTGGTGCAGAATTCTCTTAACTTTTGCTAGTCTGGAAAGCTTTTGACTTCCCCTTTAAATCTGAAGGAGAGTCTTGCTGAGTGGTATTCCCAATTGTAGCTTCTTCTCTTTTATTGCTTTAAATATATCATGGCATTCTCTTTTGGCTTATTTCTGTTGAGAAGTCAGCTGATAACCTGAAGAGAGTTCTCTTGTATATTATTTGTCATTTTCCCCTTGTTGTTTTTAATACTTTTCAGTCTTTAATTCTTGTCAGTTTGATTACTATGCCAGTCTTGGTGTATTCTTCCTTGGATTTTTCCTTCTTAGGACTCTCTGTGCTTCCTGGACTTGGTTAACTATTTCCTTTCCCATGTTCAAGAATTTTTCAGCTATTATCTCTTCAAATATTTTCTTAAGTCCTTTCTCTCTCTCTTCTCCTTCTTGGACCTCTATAATGCAAATGTTGGTGCGTTTAATGTTATCCAAGCAGCCTCTTAGGCTATCTTTGTTATGCCCAAGTCGCGAAATCTCCCAATGACCACCAGGGAGCTGGTATCTGATGCAAAAGCAAGAGAGTTTTTATTACCAAGCTCGAGCTGGGGCTCTCACCGTTACCGATGCAGCAGCTAAGGAGGGGAGCCACGAACTCTGGGTTTCATTGCTTATATAGGGTACTCTCGTGTGAAAAATATTACCTTCTGTGGAAGGGTTAGGTGTTGGGTTCTGATTGGTTCCCATTTCCCGGACTTAATTCAAAATTCCTGGGCAGGTCATAAGTCCTGAACATAAAGTCAGGAGATCCTGATCTGGGATCTGATTGGCTCGCAGGTGATGGGATGAGGTCAGGGGATTTCCAAAGACTCTTTCTTCAGAACTCTACAATGAAGGTTTTTTTTAAACAAAATGGGGTGGCTTAGGTTCTTCATCTTCATTTCTTTTCATTCTTTTTTCTTTTTTTTAAAATTTTATTTTTACTTTATTTTACTTGACAATACCATATTGGTTTTGCCATACATTGACATGAATCTGCCACAGGTGTACATCAGCTCCCAATCCTGAATCTCCCTCCCACCTTCCACCCCATATCCTCTCTGTGGATCATCCCCGTGCACCAGCCCCAAGCATCCTGTATCCTGTATCAAACATAGGCTGGCGCTTCGTTTCTTACATGATAGTATACATGTTTCAATGCCATTCTCCCAAGTCATCCCACCCTCTCACTCTCCCTCAGAGTCCAAAAGTCCGTTCTATACATCTGTTTCTCTTTTGCTGTCTCACATACAGGGTCTTCATTACCATCTTTCTAAATTCCATATATATGTGTCAGTATACTGTATTGGTGTTTTCTTTCTGGCCATCATCCATCTCATTAGAACTGATTCAAATTTATTCTTTTTAATGGCTGAGTAATACTCCATTGTGTATATGTACCACAGCTTTCTTATCCATTCATCTGCTGATGGACATCTAGGTTGTTTCCATGTCCTGGCTATTATAAACAGTGCTGCAATGAACATTGGGGTACATGTGTCTCTTTCAATTCTGGTTTCCTCAGTGTGTATGCCCAGCAGTGGGATTGCTGGGTCATAAGGCAGTTCTATTTGCAGTTTTTTAAGGAATCTCCACACTGTTCTCCATAGTGGCTGTACTAGTTTGCATTCCCACCAGCAGTGTAAGAGGGTTCCCTTTTCTCCACACCCTCTCCAGCATTTATTGCTTGTAGACTTTTGGATCGCAGCCATTCTGACTGGTGTGAAATGGTACCTCATTGTGGTCTTGATTTGCATTTCTCTGATAATGAGTGATGTTGAGCATCTTTTCATGTGTTTGTTAGCCATCCGTATGTCTTCTTTGGAGAAATGTCTGTTTAGTTCTTTGGCCCATTTTTTGATTGGGTCGTTTATTTTTCTGGAATTGAGCTGCATGAGTTGCTTGTATATTTTTGAGATTAGTTGTTTGTCAGTTGCTTCATTTGCTATTGTTTTCTCCCATTCAGAAGGCTGTCTTTTTACCTTGCTTATAGTTTCCTTTGTTGTGCAGAAGCTTTTAATTTTAATTAGATCCCATTTGTTTATTTTTGCTTTTATTTCCAGTATTCTGGGAGGTGGATCATAGAGGATCCTGCTGTGATTTATGTCGGAAAGTGTTTTGCCTATGTTCTCCTCTAGGAGTTTTATAGTTTCTGGTCTTACGTTTAGATCTTTAATCCATTTTGAGTTTATTTTTGTGTGTGGTGTTAGAAAGTGATCTAGTTTCATTCTTCTACAAGTGGTTGACCAGTTTTCCCAGCACCACTTGTTAAAGAGATTGTCTTTACTCCATTGTATATTCTTGCCTCCTTTGTCGAAGATAAGGTGTCCATAGGTGTGTGGATTTATCTCTGGGCTTTCTATTTTGTTCCATTGATCTATATTTCTGTCTTTGTGCCAGTACCATACTGTCTTGATGACTGTGGCTTTGTAGTAGAGCCTGAAGTCAGGCAGGTTGATTCCTCCAGTTCCATTCTTCTTTCTCAAGATTGCTTTGGCTATTCGAGGTTTTTTGTATTTCCATACAAATCTTGAAATTATTTGTTCTAGTTCTGTGAAAAATACCGCTGGTAGCTTGATAGGGATTGCATTGAATCTGTAGATTGCTTTGGGTAGTATACTCATTTTCACTATATTGATTCTTCCGATCCATGAACATGGTATATTTCTCCATCTGTTAGTGTCCTCTTTGATTTCTTTCATCAGTGTTTTATAGTTTTCCATATATAGGTCTTTAGTTTCTTTAGGTAGATATATACCTAAGTATTTTATTCTTTTCGTTGCAATGGTGAATGGAATTGTTTCCTTAATTTCTTTTTCTACTTTCTCATTATTAGTGTATAGGAATGCAAGAGATTTCTGTGTGTTGATTTTATATCCTGCAACTTTACTCTATTCATTGATTAGCTCTAGTAATTTTCTGGTGGAGTCTTTAGGATTTTCTATGTAAAGGATCATGTCATCTGCAAACAGTGAGAGTTTTACTTCTTCTTTTCCAATTTGGATTCCTTTTATTTCTTTTTCTGCCCTGATTGCTGTGGCCAAAACTTCCAGAACTATGTTGAATAGTAGCAGTGAAAGTGGGCACCCTTATCTTGTTCTTGACTTTAGGGGAAATGCTTTCAATTTTTCACCATTGAGGATAACATTTGCTGTGGGTTTATTATATATAGCTTTTATTATGTTGAGGTATGTTCCTTCTATTCCTGCTTTCTGCAGAGTTTTTATCATAAATGGATGTTGAGTTTTGTCAAAGGCCTTCTCAATAGATGCAGAGAAGGCCTTTGACAAAATTCATTCTTTTTTCTTTATTCTGTTCTGTGGCAGTGATTTCCACCATTTTGTCCTCTGGGTCATTCATCCATTCTTCTGCCTCATTTATTAGTCTTTTGATCCCTTCTAGTGTATCATTCTGGAGAAGGCAATGGCACCCCAGTCCAGAAATCTTGCCTGGAAAATCCTATGGACGGGGGAGCCTGGTGGGCTGCAGTCCATGGGGTCGCTGAGAGTCAGATACGACTGAGCGACTTCACTTTCACTTTTCACTTTCATGCATTGGAGAAGGAAATGGCAACCCACTCCAGTGTTCTTGCCTGGAAAATTCCAGGGATGGTGGAGCCTGGAGGGCTGTCATCTATGGGGTGGCACAGAGTCAGACACCACTGAAGTGACTTAGCAGCAGCAGTGTATCATTCATCTTTGTTTTTTAGTTCTTCTAGGTCTTTGGTAAATATTTATTGCCTCTTCTCAATCTTTGCCTCCATTCTTCTGCCAAGAACCTATATCATCTTCACTATCATTATTTTGAATTCTTTTCCTGGAAGTCTGCCTATCTCCACTCATTTAGTTGTTTTTCTCGGATTTTAATTTGTCCCTTCATCTGGGACATAACTTTCTGCTTTTTCATTATTATTAAGATTCTGTAATATGGTTTTTGGTTAAGCTGCTGTAAGTCTGTGCTTCTTCTTGCTTCTTCTGTCTATTCTTTCATGGATGAGGCTAAGAAGCTTGGGTAAGCTTCTTAATGGGAGGCACTGTAAATAAGAAAAACTGGGTCTTGCTCTGGTGGGCAGGGTCTTGTTCAGTAAGGCTGTAATCCAATTATCTGCTGATGGCTGTGGTTGTACTCCCTCCCTGGTAGTTGTTTTACCTGAGGTGACCTAGCCTTGGTTTCTGCATGTTCTATGATAGGCTGACCTTCCACCACCCCCATCCCTGTGGTGAGCGCCTGCTGACCCACATCTCCACAGGAGGCCCTCCAACACTAGCAGATACTTTTGGTTCAGTCTCCTGTGGGGTCACTGATCCTCTTCCCTTGGTCTTGGTGCCTGCAAAATTTTTTTTGTGCTCTCCAAGACTGGAGTATCTGTTAAAACAGTCCTCTGGAAGTCCTATAGTGAAATCCCACTGGCACTCAAGGCCAGATTCCCTGGGGATTCCCAGCCCCTTTGTTGGATCTCCAGGCTAGAAAGACTGACATAGGATTAAGAACCTTTACAATACTGCAAGAACTTCTTTGACATTATTGTTCTCCAGTATGTGGAACACCCACCCAATGGATATGGAATTTGATTTTATCATGATTGAGCCCCTTCTACTGTCTCACTGTGGCTTCTTCTTTGCCTTTGGATGTGAGGTGATTGTTTGTTTGTTTTGTTTTTGTGAGATCCTGCATCCAATAGTGGTCAGTGATTGTTCAACAGCTAGTTGCAATTTTGGTGCTCTCACAGGAGGAGATGAGTGCATATCCTTTTACTCTGCCTTCTTGAATCGGAAAACTGTAAGCTTATTTTTAATCATTCTTCCTTGATGAATTGCTCTCATTTTGCTGTTCTGAAGCTTCTTTTAGCAAGCTACAATGGAAAAGATTTGATTTCTCCAGACAATATTTAACCTAGATATCCAGGGAAATCGGAAGAGTACCCATTCCTCCAAGAAATGTATCTTTTATCTCATCTCCATTTCTTGCTTTTTTATTCCTTTCTCTGCCTTTTCTATTTTATATTTCTATGTAGTTTGTGTAAGGATGCACATACAATTCCTTAAAATGCAAGTACAAACGACTTACTAGATGTACTCAGGAATAGTACAAAGTGGACTTGGTTTTATTTTTCTATCAGTTCAGTCCAGTTGCTCAGCCATGTCCGACTCTTTGTGACCCCATGAATCGCAGTACGCCAGGCCTCCCTGTCCATCACCAACTCCCAGAGTTCACTCAAACTCATGTCCATCGAGTCGGTGATACCATCCAGCCACCTCATCCTCTGTCATCCCCTTCTTCTCCTGGCCCCAATCCCTCCCAACATCAGGGTCTTTTCCAGTGAATCAACTCTTGGCATGAAGTGGCCAAAGTATTGGAGTTTCAGCTTTAGCATCAGTCCTTCCAATGAACACCCAAAACTGATCTCCTTCAGAATGGATTGGCTGGATCTCCTTGCAGTCCAACGGACTCTCAAGACTCTTCTCCAACACCACAGTTCAAAAGCATCAATTCTTCAGTACTCAGCCTTCTTCACCGTCCAACTCTCACATCCATACATGACCACTGAAAACACCATAGCCTTGACTAGATGGACCTTTGTTTGCAAAGTAACGTCTCTGCCTTTGAATATGCTATCTAGGTTGGTCATAACTTTCCTTCCAAGGAGTAAGCGTCTTTTAATTTCATGGCTACAGTCACCATCTGCAGTGATTTTGGAGCCCCCCAAAATAAAGTCTGACAATATTTCCACTGTTAACCCATCTATTTCCTGTGAAGTGATAGGACCAGATGCCATTAGGCTGACCTTCCACCACCCCCATCCCTGTGGTGAGCGCCTGCTGACCCACATCTCCACAGGAGGCCCTCCAACACTAGCAGATACTTTTGGTTCAGTCTCCTGTGGGGTCACTGATCCTCTTCCCTTGGTCTTGGTGCCTGCAAAATTTTTTTTGTGCTCTCCAAGACTGGAGTATCTGTTAAAACAGTCCTCTGGAAGTCCTATAGTGAAATCCCACTGGCACTCAAGGCCAGATTCCCTGGGGATTCCCAGCCCCTTTGTTGGATCTCCAGGCTAGAAAGACTGACATAGGATTAAGAACCTTTACAATACTGCAAGAACTTCTTTGACATTATTGTTCTCCAGTATGTGGAACACCCACCCAATGGATATGGAATTTGATTTTATCATGATTGAGCCCCTTCTACTGTCTCACTGTGGCTTCTTCTTTGCCTTTGGATGTGAGGTGATTGTTTGTTTGTTTTGTTTTTGTGAGATCCTGCATCCAATAGTGGTCAGTGATTGTTCAACAGCTAGTTGCAATTTTGGTGCTCTCACAGGAGGAGATGAGTGCATATCCTTTTACTCTGCCTTCTTGAATCGGAAAACTGTAAGCTTATTTTTAATCATTCTTCCTTGATGAATTGCTCTCATTTTGCTGTTCTGAAGCTTCTTTTAGCAAGCTACAATGGAAAAGATTTGATTTCTCCAGACAATATTTAACCTAGATATCCAGGGAAATCGGAAGAGTACCCATTCCTCCAAGAAATGTATCTTTTATCTCATCTCCATTTCTTGCTTTTTTATTCCTTTCTCTGCCTTTTCTATTTTATATTTCTATGTAGTTTGTGTAAGGATGCACATACAATTCCTTAAAATGCAAGTACAAACGACTTACTAGATGTACTCAGGAATAGTACAAAGTGGACTTGGTTTTATTTTTCTATCAGTTCAGTCCAGTTGCTCAGCCATGTCCGACTCTTTGTGACCCCATGAATCGCAGTACGCCAGGCCTCCCTGTCCATCACCAACTCCCAGAGTTCACTCAAACTCATGTCCATCGAGTCGGTGATACCATCCAGCCACCTCATCCTCTGTCATCCCCTTCTTCTCCTGGCCCCAATCCCTCCCAACATCAGGGTCTTTTCCAGTGAATCAACTCTTGGCATGAAGTGGCCAAAGTATTGGAGTTTCAGCTTTAGCATCAGTCCTTCCAATGAACACCCAAAACTGATCTCCTTCAGAATGGATTGGCTGGATCTCCTTGCAGTCCAACGGACTCTCAAGACTCTTCTCCAACACCACAGTTCAAAAGCATCAATTCTTCAGTACTCAGCCTTCTTCACCGTCCAACTCTCACATCCATACATGACCACTGAAAACACCATAGCCTTGACTAGATGGACCTTTCTTTGCAAAGTAACGTCTCTGCCTTTGAATATGCTATCTAGGTTGGTCATAACTTTCCTTCCAAGGAGTAAGCGTCTTTTAATTTCATGGCTACAGTCACCATCTGCAGTGATTTTGGAGCCCCCCAAAATAAAGTCTGACAATATTTCCACTATTTCCCCTTCTATTTCCCATGAAGTGATGGGACCAGATGCCATGATCTTCATTTTCTGAATATTGAGCTTTAAGCCGACTTTTTCACTCTCCTCTTTCACTTTCATCAAGAGGCTTTTTAGTTCCTCTTCGCTTTCTGCCGTCAGAGTGGTGTCATCTGCATATCTGAGGTTATTGATATTTTTCCCGGTAATCTTGATTTCAGCTTGTGCTTCTTCCAACCCAGTGCATCTCATGATGTACTCTGCATATAAGTTAAATAAGCAGGGTGACAATATACAGCCTTGATGTACTCTTTTTCCTATTTGAAGCCAGTATGTTGTTCCATGTCCAGTTCTAACTGGTGCTTCCTGACCTGCATATAGGTTTCTCAAGAGTCAGGTCACTTTCTTTCTTCCTTATTCATTACCAACAGTTTGAACAAATCCCATAGCTTTATTCTCATTCTCATTCTTAAAGAGTCTATTAATTTACACAATGCAAGTTTTAAGTCCATATGCTTTCAATTTATGATTTCAAATCCAATTCAAACTCCCTTTGTCCCCAAATCTATGAAATCTATGGCCCAGAGAACAGCAGTGGTGAAGGAGGGTAGGTTTCTTATTCAGCTCTGATCACTGCCTCCATCTCAAAGGAAGAGCAATGAGTGGCTCTGAAGAGATATCTTAATTCCATGACCTGGAATTGAACCTTGGGTAGCCTGGATGAAAACTAGAAATCCTAGCCACCACACTGCCAAGGACTAGATGCTAGAAGCAAAGTCCCTGGCTCTTTGTCCTGTTTAAAAGCAAGAATGTTTCAAGGAGGCAAACCCTGTAAAGGCAGGTGCAAAGTTTATTATTAGAAACACTGCACAATGTATGAAAGTGACACAGAGAAACAGGTTGTTTATTTAAGACAGAAGCAAGGCAGAAATACACACCCAAAAAGGAGTGTAGGCATCCTGAGGGAGGAGCGGAATAAGGCAAAAACTAGGCAGAGATACACAGCCAGAGATAAAGGGTTGGGATATCTTCTCTAAAGTAGAAAGACACAGTAAGTCAGAAGCCAGAAACCAGGCAGAGATACCCACCTGGAGAGGAGTGCCAACGTCCTGAATGAGGAACAGTAAAGAGGAATGTAAATCACTTACATAGGAAAATCCTTCTGGGTCTTCTTTTACCTTTAGCCAATTATCTTGTTTCTTTCTTCACACCTGACTGGTCCATGGGCCCTTGCCAAGATGTGTGTACAACTTTTTTCTATGATGGACCACTGCAGAAGCAGTGGATACTTGTCTGCACTTATTATGGGGTATGGCCCCTTCCAATTTTAACCCCCAAGAAACCTTCCTGTGCATGTGCAGACAAGGAAAACTTTTTTGACCTCAGGAGTGGGCATCTTATCTCTTTGATTTAGCTGACCTCACCTTTTGCCAGGAGTTTTGTCCTTGGAGTGTCTGAGTGAGAACACAGCTTGAATTTTACTCCACTTAACAAACTAGAGGTGTATGGTCCAAAGACCCATTATCTCCTACCTCACCTCCACCAGCACGGTTTGGTGCTCCTGGAGCTTTGTGGATGGTCTTGGCAGGTAGAGTAGGAGGTATCAGGAAATTGGAGAAAGATGGACTATAAATCTCAACTTGGTGAGTTTTGTTGGTTGGAGTCATCCTTCACGTACCATCCTCTGATGGACTTTTTGGATGATGGGCTGTGAAACTGTTGCTGATCATCAAATACTAGCTGCAGAATTGTTGCTGATCATCAAAGAACTCATCATCCTCTCAGTCCAGTGAACTGGGGGAGGAAGTCAGCTTCTCAAAACACAGTGTTTCCCTTCTTTCAGTACCTCTTGCTACAGGTCTCCTTCCTCCTGCTAGTGAGCTTGTCCATCCTGAGTACCTGTAAGGTTATCATACCTGAACCTGGGGCTGAAGGATTCACCAGAATCTAGCAGATCCAGTCCTGTCCTCATCCATCCACCAGCCACTGTTGAGCTTTGCCCACTGGCAGGATTAGATCTTTCTTTCAGGAGAATGCTCTCCCCATTTTTTGTATATTTTCTCTGAAATATTTTCCTCTTTCCTTCTTTGGTTACTCCTACTACTCCTGGCAAGTCTCCTGGCTCTTCTTTTCAAATTGTCTTTTCCTAATGATTTCTATCTTCTTATTGTTTTAGTCATGAGTTTTAAAGATATGGTTTCCAAGGTCTTCCAAGCCACACATTCAGGTGAAGAGTTTAGTTGTTTTGTTGTATTTCTTCAGAAAATATTTATTATAACTGCATTGTCATAAGTGGTTCTCCTGTTTCTCTGTTTATTTCTATCATCTCCAGTAGTTTTATTTCACTGGGCAGGTTTTCTTTCTATCTTGATGTAGGTTGGTATTTTTAGATACCATTATTCCCTCAAAAGTGTTAGAAAGTGAAATAGTCTCCCCAACATGGACCAAAAATGTCTAACTAATCAGTTCAGTTCAGTCGCTCAGTCGTGTCCGACTCTTTGCGACCCCATGAATCGCAGCACGCCAGGCCTCCCTGTTCATCACCATCTCTCGGAGTTCACTCAGACTCACATCCATTGAGTCAGTGATGCCATCCAGCCATCTCATCCTCAGTCGTCCCCTTCTTCTCCTGCCCCCAATCCCTCCCAGCATCAGAGTCTTTTCCAATGAGTCAACTCTTCGCATGAGGTGGCCAAAGTACTGGAGATTCAGCTTTAGCATCATTCCTTCCAAAGAAATCCCAGGGTTGATCTCCTTCAGAATGGACTGGTTGGATCTCCTTGCATTCCAAGGGACTCTCAAGAATCTTCTCCAACACCACACTTCAAAAGCATCAATTCTT